>ML807140.1:230263-247069 GCA_009831015.1 Picea engelmannii
ACCGTGAGGAGTTATGTGACGTTCTACATACCACCAGAAATGGAATGACATGTACTATCCATATAGAATAGTATTATCTGAAAATATATCATAACTCATACTGTTACCCATCAAACAAACTTGGGTCCATTACCCAAACCTGGTGTCTCCAACTTCTCATGGCCATAACTTTCTAACCGTGAGGAATTATGTGACGTTCCACATACCACCAGAAATGAAATGACAAGAACTATCCATATAGGATATTTTCCCTAACAAAATCACGTTCCTTCATCTCATTATTCCACAATTAAGCATGGGTTCTCTTACTCCACAAAGCGTCTTCCCGTGAGGGATTTCACCATAAGGGGACCACTTTGGAGTTCACCCATATCTACTTCTTATCAACCATGAAAAAAAAATAACGAGTCATATTTATATCAAACAATATCAGGTCCATTACCCAAGCCTTTGTGCTACGGGGCTTTCTTCAAGGGTTGACATCAATGACAACCAACCTTAATCAACAATAACTTCTATGGCACACAACAATTATTCTCGGTAGTTAACTTTTTCCTCTTCATATTCTTATTCAATGTCTTCTTTATCGGAGTCTTCTACTTCCATGAATAGAACTCTTTCCATTTCATTGTCACCAACTTCATCTTCATCTGATGAGGAGATGTCTTCTTTGGTGTATAAGTTTTTCTTGAAATCTTTTTTTGTGGTTGTTTTTCCTTTATATGTTTGTTTTCTATTTGAGTAATCTTCATCATTCCTCTTATTTTTCTTATGAGAACATTTTTTATAAAAATGACCAATACCATCACAATTAAAACAAATCAATGGAAACTTACCTTTATATCTGTCGTTGGTTCCTTTGTTCAATCTTTTGACAAAGTTGGCCATTTCTTCATCATCTTTCGAAATTTCATTGTTGTTGCTATGTTATTTTTCCTTTTTTCTTTCCCTTTTGCTTTGACCTTTTGGATGCTTCTTTTATATATGGATTTTCCTGTTCAGTTTTCATTTCATATGCTGTGAAGATTCCACACAGTTCGTCCATTCTTATTGAGTCTAGATCTGTTCTTTCTTCTAGTGTTGATATCTCAGGATCAAATCTCATAGGAAGAGATCTTAGTACTTTTTGAAAAATTATAGATTCTTTAATTTCTTCTCCCAATCCTATGATTGCATTTACTATTTCATTGTCTCGTAAGAAGTAAGCCGCAATATTCTCATCTTCCTTCATCTTTAGTTTTTCGAACTGACCTCTGTAAGTTTGAAGCTTTGTTGCTTTGACTTTTGAATCTCCTTCATAAATATTTTGAAGCTTGTCCCAAATATCTTTAGTGGATTTACAATGTATGACTTTGGTGTATATTGATTCACAAAGACCATTCAAAAGTGCATTTGTGGCTTTGGAACTATTTTTCCCGAGTTTTATTTCTCTTTCATTTGTCGACAAAATTGTTGGTTCTTTGTATCCATCTACAACAGATTGTCAAATTTCAAATCCCTGTGCCTGTATATATGTTTTCATCCTTCTGCTCCAAAATACATACTTTTGTCCATCAAACTATGGTATTCCATTTTTATACATGTTGTTGCTCTCCATGATCTACCTTTCAGTGGTTAAATTGATTTCTGAAGGAACCTGTTTTGATACCAATTGTTGGATTACTCGGGGGGGTGGGGGGGTGAATCAGTAATAGAGAAATTTAATCATTTTCAACCACAAAATGCAAATGTTATATCAATGTAACATTATCGTCCAATAGTTGCAGAGTAAATAAACAATGAACAAATCAGAAATCATACACATACACAATACATCGATGTTTTACGTGGAAACCCAAAGAGGGAGAAAACCACATAATTGTTTTTCTTATATTTATTTAAGAGCTACATTCATTGGAAGCACCAACTTTATTTCTTTTCTAGTTGTAGTTGGAAGGAGGCTCCAACCCCCTAGTTTCTCAGGATACAAACTGAGGGAAGCTCCAACTCCCCAATTCTCTAAATACAACTAGAAGGAGGCTACAACCCCCTATGTTCTCTGGCTACAACAAGAAGGTGGATACAACCACCTGTCCTTGCCCATCAAACCACCCTGAAATATAAATGGCAAATTTAGACAACCTGTCACTCTCACTGAATCGACTGTTGGTTGTGGAGCCTGATTATATTCCTGATTCAGACGTATTTTGTTTTCATCCGTGTTTATACCTTGTTATCACTCCAAAAGTCACCCTAGACTGTAATCAGGTGAGCTTGATAACATCAAAAGATTATATGTGAAAGTATGAGTATTTTAAAGGGTCAAATGGAAAAGACTCGAAATTATAATATCCTAACTCAAAACCAGGGCTAACATGTACCAGCAAATAAGGTCTTGACTAACTTCAACCAGTAGTTTGGGAGTAAATGTGGATAGAGGGAATACTTGAGTGAGGGGAATGTAAAGGCTACTACAAAAATCAGGTCTACAAGAGCCCAAGGAAGAATTTTTTTTGAAACAAGATCTTCTTGAAATTAGAAACTAAGAAACTAAATAAACACCATGACAATATAATGATCAAACATCCACCATAACATTATCACAATTATCCATGTGAAGTATTCAATACATGAACATTTAGAATTAGAAGCATATAGGATGAAATAGAAGTTGATTTCTATTAGTCAAAAAGTCTTAAGTCCAGTACACTGTTAGATCACAGTCACTTCATAAAAAAAAAATATTATAGCCTCGGGAGCTTGGCTCAACCATCCGAGCCCTTACTAAATCATTTCAACTATCTATTTAAAACAAAAAGGGAGGCAACAGCTGGAGGTATGAGCTAGCCTCCTTCCCTTGAAAATATCTAAGAGTTTATTTCATCTAACAACTTGGTTAACAAACTATGCTAAAAAACAAAATGTTGGTGACTAATCCAACCAACTTTCAAACTGATTTGATTCTCCTTTGCTACGCAACTCCTTGTTAACCACGTGTCTTTTAATAACATGTGGTTTTCCTCATGATGCCAGTTGTTGCATTGCTATTTTCTCCATCATCATCCATCCAAAAAGTTGTTGGCCTTGTTGCGTATGTGTGCCAACCTTTATTATCTATGAAATATTTGGTAGCGCCTTTATGTAGCACCACTGTGCTATGCCTGTATGCAGACTCTGGTGTTTTTCAAAACTGTGAAAATGAAATATTCATTCTTTTATGCTATTTGTACAGACAAACTTCTTTCCTTAGTATGTTGCACAATGTTGCATCCATGTCTTTGCTACCATATCCTGCCATCCAAGAACCTGGTATTGACTATCACGAGCATTGCAAGGAACCAGTTAATGCATACATTAACGAAATACCCAAAATCTTCAAAATAGATCTCATATCATTTGCAAGAGCGTTTTTATCTGCACACATAACTTAGGAATCAAGAACACTCTATTTTCTTGTGGAAGAAGTCATGCATCCTTACTCGTGGGCCAAGATAAAAGACAAAAGGAATATAGTCTTGCTTGAATTTGATGAAGGAGTAATTCACAGATGGTGTATCTTTGTGCAAATTTCGTCTCTACCAGAAATTAGGTAGTGCCTGCCAAAATATTCAGTAGTGCTCTATGCATCACCCGTCGTTACACTGCTCCCAAGAGAAAACACAGCACCCAAAAGAAAACACAGTGCCCAGGAGAAAACACAGCGCCTAGGAAATTTACAGCGCCCAGGGGAAAATGCAGCGCCTAGGAAATTTGGCAGCGCACTGCACTCTGTACATCCATGCCTTGGATTTGGGTGTTGACTTAGTTGTTTGCCTCGTATTTTGACATGTGAACATGACTCGAGAGTTGACAGATTCATAAGATTGATTTAGCATATGAACTCGGCTTTGAGTTTGGGCCTTGTGTGTTGACATGTAGGTTTATTGCGTGGCTAGTGTAAGAAATGAGCATGTGGCTTGGGTTTTAGAAAACTCTATGCTTAGACAATATGCTATAATTCTAAGCAATATGTAGTTTAGGCATAACTTAGGCATAGGGCATTAAAAAATCATTCACCTCATATCTTCAACAATGTGAGATTTTTCAAATATAAAATATATTTGAAGATACAAAGCATAGAATAGGGGTTTGTCAATTTGTTGCATTTTTGTATTGTAGGTAAAAAAGAAAAAGGCCATACATTTTTGGAGAAAACAATTCATGAATTAATACTCTTCCTGACTCAATAAGGAAATTGGAGTTTATGAGCTAGGGAAAATGAGCAAAAAGATTTCAACATTTTAGCACAAGGATGCTAAAGACACTTAAAATATCCATAAAAATTGAGTGATAACATTTGGCTCCAACTGGGATGGAGACCTCCCTGTGAGGCTCCAAGAATCTAGTAGTTCCAGTCGCCTTATCTATTGGGCTATGGAGTCATCTGGCCTATGAAACCAATCTTTGAAAACTCTCAAGACCTGTGCAACTAATCTGTGTATACCTTCAAAACTGGCCTTTATCCACACAAGGTGACTGATATTTCTGCTGCAAACTAGAAGAAAAGAAATGCTCAAGCAACGAGCCTATTTCCTAACCTACTCTACTCTAACCAGCTTTGCAATTGATTAGGTAAATGTTGCCTTCCATAACAACCATTCAAGCAGTTTTAAAATTGAAGAAACCTCGTCTCTGTCACTGATCAACAAATGATGTTTGAAATGTAACAACAGTGATACAAATTCATCCAAGAAACCATACTCACCCAGACATGCTAATAAAAATATTAATTTTCCATGCTCCAAAGCATTTGAAAAGTGTAACTCTATGTACTCATTGACAGGGTCATGAAATTGAAAGCAATGCCTGATTAATTTATGAAAGGTTACCTTCATTGTTTCAAAGATGTTGATAGTTTGTTTGATGTCTTCTACAGAAACACTTGTTTGAATGACAAACATAGGGATATGTGGGTCGAATAGTTGCTTTGTAACTTCAGAACCACTTGTTGGTTGATTGTTGATCATTTCTGCATATACCGTGGGGATAGTCTGCTGCTCATACATATGGTTTTTATTAAGACAAGACTGTTCATTTGTTGGTGATGGATAAGAGATTAGATTTATATGAAAATCCCTTTCAACACCTCCATAGCATTTACAAGGATCAGGAGCATAATCATCATATATAGGAATAGTGCCAAGAGGTTCCAAACAAACCATAGAAAAACAAATTTCATCACCATCACTGGTATTTCCATCAAAAATAGGTTTTCCATAACACACCTTTGACTCTTGACATTCAGAATGTCTTGTTTCAGGATGCTCTCTAACAAAAAGGTATTCATTATCAAAGTGTTTGTCAACAACAAGCTGCTCTTGGTCAATGTTTGAGACAGTGGCTTCCTCAGAGGAAAGGTTGTTAAAGATACATGCTTTGAGTACCAAATAATCCAATATCTTTTCTTCATAGGGACAACAAATAAAATCTACCTCATGTTCAGAGCTGACATGATGTTGACTTTGAATCCTGCCACAAGCTCGGAGCTTCTCCTCCACTTCCTCAGCATCCATAAATAACTGTGATAAAGATGTTGGTTTTCTTTCCCTAAGATACAAAACAAGGTCAGAATATTGAGACATTATGTAATACACCATGGCAACAGTCTCAGGAGGTTTAATTTCTAGGGGCAGGTTGTAATACAAGCTGTAAAACCTTCGATTAAAAATAGACAGAACTTCATTTTTTTCCCTTCTCAGAGTAGTGAAATCATGTAGGTACTGATCAAATGACTTGTTCTCACCCCAACACTTTAAAAAAGTATGACATAATTCAATCCAAGAACCAATGGAGTCAGCTCCCAAACCCTTAAACCATACAACAACATCTCCTAACAAGGATTTGGAGAACAACCTCATGGTAACATCCTCATGAACTATCTCAAACTGATCAATAAAGTTTTCTAAGGCCTATACATGCCTCTTAGCTATAACATGATCCTCTCCAGAAAATCGAGGAAAGTACTCGAAGAAATCAAGAGGATAAGGATGAAGATGATGTGGCATACTTAAAGGTTTGAACATCTTATATCTAACTCGAGTTTGAAAACTAGTGAGTTGGATAAGAGGTTTAACAAGCTGATGGCAAGGTTCAACAGTAACAATAGAAGGTGATGAAACTTGAGAAGGCCTATCAATTTCATGAGGGATTTCAATACAGAGTTCATCCTTGTGAATAGGCTGAGGTGAAGGTATCAAATAAACATCTACAACAAAGGCAGAAGGTAGGTCTTCTTCTTCCAAGGATGGATATATAAAATAAGATTTATGATCAGCCAAATATACAAAACACAATATGATCCTTTTAATTCGTGAAGGGAAAAGTAAAATTGAGCTGATAAAAAACAACAATAGCTCATGAAGAAGGCTCATAAAATGATACATGGTCATCTTTCTGTCAATAGGATCCTCCCCAGTGGAGTCTTTGATTGTGGATTCGCTAGGTAGATGATTACAATCAATTTTATGTATCCTTCTCTTGTCTACCATCAAGAGTTGGATCTATGTCGTTCTTCCAGGGGAACTCTTCAATATGATCAAATCCATCCCCGACAACGACGCCATTTATGTTATCACTCAAAAAGTAACCCTAGACTATAATCAGGTGAGATTGGTAACATCAAAAGATTATATGTGAAAGTATGAGTATTTTAAAGGGTCAAATGGAAAAGACTCAAAATGATAATATCCTAACTCAGAATCAGGGCTAACATGTACCAGCAATTAAGGTCTTGACTAACTTCAACCAGTAGTTTGGGAGTAAATATGGATAGAGGGAAGACTTGAGTGAGAGGAATGTAAAGGCTAATTCAAACATCGGGTCTACAAGAGCCCAAGGAAGAAAGTTTCTTCAAACAAGATCTTCTTGAAATTAGAAACTAAGAAACTAAATAAACACCATGACAATATAATGATCAAACATCCACCATAACATTATCACAGTTATCCATGTGAAGCATTCAAGACATGAACAATTAGCATTAGAAGAATATAGGATGAAATAGAAGCTGATTTCTATTAGTCAAAAAGTCTTAAGTCCAGTACACTGTTAGATCACAGTCACTTCATCAAAAAAACATATTACAGCTTGGGGAGCCTTGCTCAACCATCCGAGCCCTTACTAAATCATTTCAACTATCTATTTAAAACAAAAAGGGAGGCAACAAATAGAGGTACGAGATGTCCTCCTTCCCTTGAAAATATCTAAGAGTTTATTTCATCTAACAACTTGGCTAACAAACTATGCTAAAAAACAGGAAAATGTTGGTGACTAATCCAACCAACTTTCAAACTGATTTGATTCCCCTTTGTTGCGCAAATCCTTGTTAGCCATGTGTATTTCAATAGCATGTGGTTGTCCTCATGATTCCAGCTGCTGCACTGCAATTTTATCCATCATCATCCATCCAAAAATTTGTTGGCCTTGCTGCGTATGTGTGCCAACCTTTATTCTCTGTGAAATATTAGGTAGCGCCTTTACGTAGCACCACTGTGCTACGCCTGTATGCAGACTCTGGTGTTTTTCAAAACTGCGAAAATGAAATCTTCATTTTGTTATGGTATTTGTACAGACAAACTTCTTTCCTTAGTATGCTGCACAATGTTGCATCCCTATCTTTGCTTCCATATTCTGCCATCCAAGAACCTAGTATTGACTATCACGAGCATTGCAAGGAACCAGTTAATGCATACATTAACGAAATACCCAAAATCTTCAAAATATATCTCATATCATTTGCAAGAGCGTTGTTATCTGCACACATAACTTAGGAATCAAGAACACTCTGTTTTCTTGTGGAATAAGTCATGCATCCTTACTCGCGGGCCAAGATAAAAGACAAAAGGAATATAGTCTTGCTTGAATTTGCTAAAGGAGTAATTCATAGATGGTGTATCTCTGCACAAATTTCATCTCTGCCAGAAATTATGTAGTGCCTGCCAAAAAATTCGGTAGTGCTCTGTGCAGCGCCCGTCGTTACACTGCTCCCAGGAGAAAACACAGCGCCCAGGAGAAAACACAACGCCTAGGAGAAAACACAGTGCCCAGGAAATTTACAACACCCAGGGGAAAACGCAGCGCCTAGTAAATTTGGTAACGCACTGCACTCTGCACATCCATGCCTTGGATTTGGGTGTTGACTTAGTTGTTTGCCTCATATTTTGACATGTGAACATGACTCGGGAGTTGACATATTGATAAGCTTGATTTAGCCTATGAACTCGGCTTTGCGTTTGGGCCTTGTGTGTTGACATGTAGGTTTATTGCGTGGCTAGTGTAAGAAATGAGCATGTGGCTTGGGTTTTAGAAAACTCTATGCTTAGACAATATGCAATAATTCTAAGCAATATGTAGTTTAGGCATAAATTAGGCATAGGGCATTAAAAAATCATTTACCTCATATCTTCAGTAATGTAAGATTTTTCAAATATAAAATATATTTGAAGATACAAAGCATAGAATAGGGGTTTATCAATTTGTTGCATTTTTGTATTGTAGGAAAAAAAAAAAAAAGGCCATAGGTTTTTGGAGAAAAAAATTCATGAATTAGGACTCTTCCTGACTCAATAAGGAAATTGGAGTTTATGAGCTAGGGCAAATGAGCAAAAATATTTCAAAATTTTAGCACAAGGATGCTAAAGACACTTAAAATATCCATAAAAATTGAGTGCTAACATACCCCATGAAGTATTTACAGCCTAGAAGTATGTACACTCTTCCACGCAGGGGAGTGCAGAGGGGGGTTATCCCCTCTATGGGGCCCGGGGAGATATACTTAATCTGAGAGTACCGTTTAGGGGGGGTATACTTCAAGGGGTATACCAGGTTAAGTATACCAGGTTGAGTATCATTCAGGGGGGGTATCATTCAGGGGGTATACTTAACCTGAGAGTATCGTTCATTATAATGTCATAGATCTAATGGTAGAAATTATATTAAGTTTTTTTTCCCTAGAAGGCAACCCTCTGTTATGAGGGAAATGTATTGTGACTATGTGTTATGGAGAATATTGTATTATGAGATAGGATACTATGATAGAAAGAAGAGGAAGTTACAACGGGTTTGTTGTAGGTTGTATCCCTTCATTTGCTGGATAATAATAAAGGAAGGACCTGGCAATTTATCTGGTGGACGTAGCCCACACTAGGTGAACCACGTATATATGTGTCTCTATTGTATTGTGTATCTTCTGTATTTTATTTCCACATTTGTTTTATTTTATTGCTCCACGGTCCTATTTTTCTAACAATTGGTATCAGAGCGAAAGGTAACTCACAGGAAAGGAGGGTTCCTGGTTCGAGTGGGAGCAATGTCAGAAGATGAAAATTTTAGGGTCAAAAAATTTAACAGCCAAAACTACCTGTTATGGAAGATGCAGATGGAAGATTATTTATATCAGAAGTTTCTATTCCTACCATTGGGCGGAGTAGCAAAGAAGTCGACGGCTATGAAGGATGAAGAATAGGATATTCTTGACAGAAAGGCTCTAGGAACGATACGGCTGAGCCCGGCAGCATCGATGGATTTCAATATTTCAAAAGAAAAGATAATGAAGGATTTGATGGGCACATTGGCTAAATTGTATGAAAAACTCTCGGCGTCCAATAATGTATTTCTAATGAAGAGATTATTTAATATGAATATGTCAGAAGGTGGGTCTGTCGCAGATCATTTAAATGATTTTAATACGGTTACTAATCAACTAAGTTCTGTAAAAATGGACTTTGATGATGAGGCCAGGGATCTTCTAATATTGTGCCCATTGCTAGAAAGATGGAATGGCTTGGTCATGTATATAAGTAACTCTGTCTCTAGTTCAAATACTTTAAAATTTGATGATTTTGTTGGTGTTATCCTTAGTTTGGAAATGCGATGGAAAAACACATGTGAGACATCAGGTAATGCATTGAACATGGAGAACAGGGGAAGACAAAATGATAGAGGAAAGGGCCCAGGGAACCAAGGGAATTCTAGGAAGGGAAGATCCAAATCCATACTTGGAAAGATAGAGTGCTGGAATTATGGGAAGAAAGGACATCTGAAGAAAGACTGCAGAGCTCCAAAGAAACAAAGAGATGGACAATAGGAGAGAAATCAGGAAGAAAATGTAACAAGTGATGTGTTATAAGATGCTTTGATTCTTTTTGTAGATAATATTTCTGAGTCTTGGGTTGTAGATTCAGGGGCTTCATTTCATGCCACACCCCATATGAAACATTGTGTATATTATGTTCAAGGTGATTTTGGACAGGTTCATTTGGGTGATGACGAACCATGCAAAATTATTGGAATGGGAAAGGTACAAATAAAGCAACACAATGGAAACCAATGGTTGTTGAAAGAGGTAAGACATGTTCCATATTTAAGGAAAAATCTAATTTCAACAAGACAGTTGGCAAGTGAAGGTTGTATATCCATATTTACAGATAAGACGTGGAAGGTCATCAAAGGATCATTGGAGATAGCAAAAGGAGAAAAGATAGGTACATTGTATGTATGTATTGGTAATAATGACTCTTGTATCTCTTTAGCTTCTACAGGAGTGGATACAACACTGTGGCATCATAGGCTTGGACACATGAGTGAGAAGGGTGTGCAAATACTTTACAAAATACGTTTTTTGCCAAATCTTAAACAAATTGATTTGGACTTCTGTGAGCATTGTGTTTATGGAAAACATAAGAGAGTCAAATTTCTTAGAGTTGGAAAATAAAAGAAGAATGAAAGGTTAGAGCTTGTGCATACATATGTATGGGGACCAGATCAGGTATCATCTCTTGGTGGTTCTCGTTATTATGTTACTTTTATTAGTGATGCAACTAGAAAAACTTGAGTTTATTGCATTCAACAAAAATCTGATGTTTTTGATACTTTTAAGAAGTGGAAATCTTTGGTTGAGAATGAGACAGGAAAAAGTTTGAAGTGTCTCAGATCAAATAATGGAGGTGAATATTGCAGCAAGGAGTTTTATTATTACTGTTCATACCATGGGATTCGTAGAGAGAAGATAGTTCCAAGAACACCACAAGAAAATGTTGTGTCAGAAAGGATGAATAGGACAATCATGGAGTGTGCAAGGAGTATGAGATTGCATGTTGGTTTTCCCTTACAGTTCTGGGTAGATGCTGTATATACTATTGTTTACTTAATAAATAGAGGACCTTCAAGCTCTTTGGATGGTAGAATTCCAAAGTAGGAATGGACAGAAAAAAAGGTAAACTATTCTTTTTTGAAGAGTTTCGGTTGTGAAGCATTTGTCCATATTGATAAAGAAAATAGAACAAAGCTTGAGGAAAAATCCAAGAAGTGTACCTTTATTGGATACGGTGTTAATGATTTTGGTTATCGCTTATGGGATTATGAAAATAAAAAAATCATTAGGAGTAGAGATTTCATATTCAATGAGAAGGTCATGTGCAAAGATCAGTTGCATGGAAAGAAACAAGAAAAAGAAAAACAAGAATACACAGTGCTTGATGAGATCACTGAAAAAAATTCCAAAGGAACCTGAAAATCAAAATGTACAACAATAGGAGCAGTAGGTACCTCAAACACCTACAAATGTTGTTAGAAAATATACCAGGTTAGGTATACCCCCTGAACGATACTCTCCTTCATTGTATTATTTATTGTTGACTGATTCTGGTGAAACAAAATGTTATGAAGAGGCAATGCAGGTAGACACCAAAAAAAAGTGAGAGAAAGGCATGAAAGAGGAAATGGATTCCTTGGAAAATAACCAGACTTGGGACTTGGTTTAGTTTCCTGCAGGAAAAAGACCATTGCAGAATAAATGGGTTTACATGTTCAAGGAAGAAGATGGAGGAGAAAAGCGGTACAAAGATGGACTTGTTGTAAAGGGGTTCGCACAAAATAAAGGTATAGATTTTGATGAAATATTTTCTCTTGTTGTTAAAATGAATTCAATTAGGACTATTTTAAGTCTTGTGGCAGTAGAAGATTTGCATCAATTAGATGTTAAAACAACTTTTCTCCATGGGGATTTGGAGGAAGAGATTTATATGCAGCAACCACAGGGGTATGAGGTCAAAGGGAAGGAGAATTTGGTATGCAAGTTGAAGAAGAGCTTGTATGGCCTAAAGAAAGCTCCAAGGCAGTGGTATTTTAAGTTTGATAGGTTTATGACAGAACATAGTTATAGTAGATGTCATTCTGATCATTGTGTTTATTTTAAAAGACTATAAAATGGAAGCTATATTTTCTTGCTATTGTATGTAGATGACATGCTTGTTGCAGGGTCTAATATGTAGGATATAAATGTAATCAAGAAGAAATTAGATAATTCATTTGCGATGAAGGATTTGGGTGCTGCAAAGAAAATCCTTGGTATGAGAATAACAAGAGATAAGAAAAATCGCAAATTGACATTGTCTCAGGGTGAGTACATAGAGAAGATGTTGGAAAGGTTTAGAATGCAGAATGCAAAACTAGTTAGTACACCTTTGGCCAGCCATTTAAAATTAAATAAGGAAATGCATCCCAAGACACAGGAGGAGATAAAATACATGTCCAGGGTCCCTTATTCATCAACAGTTGGCAGCTTGATGTATGCAATGGTTTGCACAAGACCAGATATTGTACATTCAGTGAGAGTTGTGAGAAGGTATATGAACAATCAAGGTAAAGAACATTGGGAGGCAGTAAAGTGGATTCTCAGGTATTTGAGAGGTACTTCTACTCATGCATTATGTTTTGGAGGATCAGACACTTTTCTACAGGGATATGTTGATTCAGATATGGAAGGTGATAAGGACATCAGGAGGAGCACCATAGGGTATGTTTCTACTATAGGTGGAACAACAGTAAGTTGGATTTCGAAACTGCAAAAGGTTGTTTCACTTTCAACAACAGAGGCAGAGTATGTTGTTGCTATAGATGCTATTAAAGAGATGATCTAGTTACAGAGGCTTATGGAGGAAATGGGAAAGAAGCAGGCGAATAACAAGTTGTACTGTGACAGTGAGAGTGCCATTCATCTTGCAAAGAACTCATCCTTCCTTTCAAAGACTAAGCATATACAACTGAGGTACCATTTCATATGATCCATCTTGGAAGATGGACATTTGAAGTTGGAAAAGATACACACTAGCCAGAATCCTGCAGATATGTTAACAAAGGGAGTAACCAGGGAGAAACTAAGTTCCTTCTTAGTTTCAGTTGGTCTTCAAGAATGAAGATGAAGATGAGAATTTTTCTAGGTCTAAGAAGGTTCAGAGTCCATCATATACAACAACGGTGGAGTTGTTGCGATCAGTATCCAAGTGGGAGATTGTTGGTTGTGGAGCCTGATTATCTTTCTGATTTAGAGGTCTTTCTTTTTTAGACATGTTTATACCCCATGAAGTATTTACACCCTATAAGTATGTACACTCTTCCACGTAGGGGAGTGCAGAGGGGGGTTACCTTGTAAATGTATATTGTAATTTCATTGTAAATCTGTATTGTTCATTATAAGGTCGTATATCTAATAGTAGAAATTATGTTAGGGTTTTTTTCCCTAGAAGGCAACCCTCTGTTATGAGGGAAATGTATTGTGGCTATGCATTATGGTGAATATTGTATTCTGAGATAGGATACTGTGAGCGAAAGAAGAGGAAGTTACATCAGGTTTGTTGTAGGTTGTATCCCTTCATTTGCTCGATAATAATAAAGGAAGGATATGGAAATTCTCTGGTGGATGTAGCCCACAATGGGTGAACCACGTATATATGTGTATCTATTGTATTGTGTATCTTCTATATTTTATTTCCGCATTTGTTTTATTTTATTGCTCCACGGTCCTATTTTTTTAACATCAACCATTATCACTATCAACCTGTAATAACATGTACCAATCAACCTACACCAAACAACCTGTTATCCCTCAAAATAGCACCATCATTTTGAGTGATAGAATGAGTAAAAAATTTCATTTCTGCGAGTCTTGGTTTTAAAAAATTACTTTTCCAGCTTTCAACAGCGCGCTCCTTTTATTTTTTTGCGGGTTAGCTGTTGAAAGCCGTCACTTTCCACAGCGCACGAGTCATAAAATAATAGCTCTGCACTGGGGAAAGTCCCGACTTCGCTCAAAATGACTTTTCTTGCACACGACAAATGTCGAGACCACAATACACCAAATCAATTCCCAGGTCAGACCTCAAATTCAGCCACGAATCAAGCCATTAATCAGCCAGGCGTTTCACCAAAGTAATAACACATTTTCTTCATAAGTGTTTTTTTTTGCATGGTCGTGTTTATCCTTTGATATCGCAGATGCCAGTACCCTGCAAGGATTGCGTTTGCCAGGTGTTATTAGGGTTTCTTGTAGGACATTTGAAGAAAGTCACTCGCTCGTCGATCATCAAGCATACAACAGATAAATGTTGATATCTTTTGTGCAGATGTCAAAAGAGGAGGCATAAATGATCGATTTGCATGAAAGAAGTTGAAAAATTCAAACCTTCATCATCATTTATCCATGTTCTGACTTTTGTGTATGGTTAGGAAAATTTTGGTATATATAACAGTTCGAAATCATCACCAGGCCGTATGAAAGCAAGGGCATGAGGAGGTATGCGTGGTGGA
Source organism: Picea engelmannii (assembly GCA_009831015.1). Classification (NCBI taxonomy): domain Eukaryota; kingdom Viridiplantae; phylum Streptophyta; class Pinopsida; order Pinales; family Pinaceae; genus Picea; species Picea engelmannii. Next base: position 244,865 of record ML807140.1, read on the forward strand.
TTTCATATTGGTCGCTCAGGCATTGGTATTCGTACCAGACAAGACTGGGACTACAGTTGGAAGGTATCCTATGAGGAAAATAGGGCTGCCACTAGGGAAGGGTTTCATATCCAGATGGCATGGTCGAAGATTTGCAGGTCGTGGAGGAAAGATCTGTACAGTCTCTAAGATACTCGTTTCCACCTGCTGAAGATATATATAGTGGGCGTTTTGACAGAGATTTGCAGCATGGAATATGAGATATGATTCATATGCATATGATGTGTCAGCCATGGGATAAAACGTCCATATACAGCATTAGATGAAAACCCCAGATATGCTGAATCTGGAAATAGAGGAATTGCTCAAACCCGTCACAATTATTCTGATGATGAGTATGGAAACATTGATGGACCTTATGGAGCAGCAGGGAAGTCATACATAAAATGAGCAACATCTATGGTTGTTGGGCTTAACACAGGAGTTCCTTGGGTAATGTATTAGCAAACATACAAATGCACTCTCAAGCTAAAAGGTTGGAAGCACAAGTTTCATGAAATCTCAATATAAATTAGACATTTTTACATCCACTCATGCATTCTGTTTTGAACAGAAAATGCAATTTCAACTTTGCAAAAGATGTTGTACAGGAAACATTGAAATTGACATTGTTATGGGATGGGCTGAGGTTCAAGTACAGTGTATATTCGACACTCTTATGCAAACTGTCATATCCCTCACCTTTTGATAAAGGTAAATAAAGATTATACTTGCAGGCTTCAGGGGATATATGAACAGATTTGATATTGTTTCAATAATGATTAAGAATTGTCTCTGTCTCATTTCTTGTGTTTGACATCTATCTTCAAGTCTGGAAAGAGACAACTGGAAAAATTGAAAATTTATAATTTTCCATGCTAAGCTTGGAAGTTGAAAGACATTGGGGTGCAGGCGAAGTTTCACTTCTCGCTTCTTTGGTTTGCATATTCAAAATTATGCTAATAGTGTTCAATATGTTGCTCATCAAACTTTAAAGGACTGGGATACTTCCTGTGTTGGATCTTACAGATTGACTTTAAAGTCAATTTGTGGCATACGTCCAACATTTGGAAATATTTTCTCTATGTATATGAATTGGTTTTGCTCTTGTAGAAATTGGCAGCAGAAGCTTTGCATACCTTAGCTTTCAAAGAATGAAGCAAAAAAAAATCAGATTGTGGAATGCAATGCTCTTCTCAACAGATAATGAAGATAATATTTCTGACATCACAAAGAAGGGCAGAGTCAATCCATTCAGGGATTCAATTTGAGCAAGGGAAATGTTAACTTGCCACCACCTGAGAAAGATGTTGAGGAGGGAGAATTTCCAGCCAGCGACAATTATACACCTGAAATGCCCACTTTTACTCCTAGGGTGGATGACACCGAGGCATATAATGATGTGGAGGATTTATAGAAGATCAACCATCAGTTCTTTCAAATGGAGATAAGCATGTAGTAATGGATGAACAAGAAAATGCAATAATGAATGAGGCTGGTCATAGCAATAAAAGATGAGCTGCAGAAAGATGAAGACTATCTAAAATATGATGATGACGATGACTTTGCTAGAAAGTTGGGTGGCATATTCTCTTGATTAGTGACTTGTATTAGAAGATCTGTTGAAAGTTGTGCATGTATTGACAAGCTCATCAGGGAACTGGACCTTGTTTTGATACAGCTTGCAGCAGCTCCGCTTGTTGATATGATGCCAGGACCACATTATCCAGCAAATTTCTCTTTGTTGCAGTAGCCTTTGAAGCAGAGGAACAAGAAAGGTGCAGATCACTTGAAATATCACCCAGATTCAGAACTCGAAGGTTGTAAAGTGATAAATCTCCTTCAAGTAAACAGATTATGCATTACTTTGTCAATTCTAAAAGCTATATTTGGATATACAAGTCAAAAGGGTCTCTTTCGCTAAATTTGTCCACTTTTGAAGGCAGAGTATCAGGGATCACATGACACATCATTCGTTTCTTATCTTCATGAGATCAAGTTTGGGAGCCTTGGAAGGCTTAACTTCACCCCATCGACTGTCCAGCACATCAACACACACGAATCATCTCATTTTGAGGGCTTAGCCTTATATTTTGTAATTTCAGTTTCAATTACTATTTTTAGCATAGCAGATCCATGTTTTGAGGATCTGAAAATTGTTTGTAAAGGCTATAAAGCCTAGGAACT
>ML807140.1:263421-277267 GCA_009831015.1 Picea engelmannii
AGAAGGTATTTCTCCTTGTATCCTCATAGTGTGCTATCATTTCTTCCATGAAAATTGTCCAAGTGACGAGTGATTTGCGAGAACAAAGCCATCGATACCATACAAATTGATTAGGTTCTAAATATAAAGAAGCAATTCATACCCTTTGTGTATGTGGCACATTATGCAGATCAAAGAATTGCTCCATCTAAAGTATCCATGCGATTGGGTCCTTGCCATCAAAATTCCTCATATCAATCTTAGGAACGTGGTTGGTCTTCAAACCAAAGTTGGAGTCTCTCCATTCTTGATTCACCTTCCTTGTGTCCTCATTAGGAATTTCATGGGATGAATTTTCACTTTCAGGTGTCTTCTCTGTTACGAAATTTTTCAATACTTCCATGATCTCCCCTTTTAAACCATCTATCTTAGCATCCAACTTAGCTTCCATTGAATCCATCTTAGTATCCAACTTAGATTCCATTGAATCCATCTTATTTTGTAGTTCATTTATGTCCCTACGCATTTTTTCACCTTCATCAAGAGTCCAAGTAGGATTTTCTGGAGGCTTATTTGGTTTAGAAGTTCCCTTTTTGGGTGGCATGTTGTCCAGGTATCACTTTTGAACCTTGATTTTGAGGTGGTTCTGCTAGACAATATTTCTTCTATTGTATCTCCCAAGTTTCAACCCTTCTGGGAATGAAACTTTATTTTATGTATTTCTCTGATATTTCTTCTCTGCAATGCCATAGGTCTGATCAAAATTGGATGTGCCAAGTGGAATTTACAGTAACTTCCGCACAACTTGCCGATTTTTGTCCTTTCCAAGAGATCTCACTTGTATAGTGTGCCCCGCACAAAATAATAGATATAAAATTATGAAACTCACACTAGAAATACTACAGACTATCCATGATCTAATGTAACTAGTCCCACGCAATTTGGATACTCTAGGAAGAAGTTATGATTGTTTTACCTAGAACACCTTCTTGAGACTAGTCAATAGGACTAGTCAGATACCCTATCTTACACAGGGTGTATATTCAAATTTACTATGACCCAGAAGCTAAAAATTTTACCACATATACCTTACTAATTTCTGTAAATAGCCACTGGATTTTAGAGTCTGAAATGTTACAAAAACATTTTTATAGCAAAAATTCCGCAATGACTCAGTTCAGGATGATTCCAGAACCCTATATTGTATAGGTTGTATCTCCAAAAGTATAAGGTCTCAGGATCTGAATTTTGAACCCAACGTACCTTGCTCTGTATACTAAATATCCTCCAAGCCATTCCTTCTAAAACATTGTAGAAAAAAGGTTATAGTGAAAATTCCAAGGTGTCTCATATGTAGCAGTGAAACCCCAAGACCTTGAGCTCTGATACCATATGTTAAGAACCAAATCTCAATATAGCATAGAAAATCCTCAGAAAAAGTACTCAATGCCTTGCAAAAGAGATAATTTCAGATAATAAGCCTCTTCGAGGGGGCGACCTCCTTTTACCCCACTTAAATGTTCAAGTTCAAGATGATTAAAAATGAAAATGTCTCCTTGGTATATATAGGAGACTAGGAGGTATAATTAAAACTAATGGCCTAAAGCTGACATAAATAAAATAACATTACTAATATAATATGCCCCAATTAAGGGGTAATGAGCCAATATTAGGGCTTAACAATAAGAAACTGATCCACATAGAAACATTGAACTTTGAGATAAAACCATATCAATGGTATCAATGGGTAATTAAAAGGGCCCCCTCGTTATCATTATACTTGGGGTTTATTTACAAGATACTTAGAAGAACAATATGTGAAAGTGTGGGAACATGACTGCTTCAGTCAATTGAACATAATCAAGCACTTAAGTGATATTGAAGATTACAATTCAGAATTTCAGGTATTGGCCACAAGGGTGGATGACATAAGTGATGAATAACTATTGTAATCTTACATGGGTGGATTAAAATAGGACATTAAACATGAGCTTCTCTTAATACATCCTACAAATATTATGGAAGCTATGCAATCTACTCATCATATTCAAGCCAAGAATAAGTCTATACACAAGTCTACTAATGGAGAATACACATGAAGTAGAGATCATTTTGGGTTCACAAGACAATCGTACCTCAACCGACAAGGTTGACACCTCAACAAATGGATGAAAGAAGAGTAAAGGGACTATGTTTCAACTGTGAAAACAAGTACAATAAGGGGCATAAATGTAGTGAGAAGAAATTATTCTACATAGATTGTGAAGAAGAAGAAGATAAAGAATTGGAACCACCATAAGATCCACATCTATAAGGGACTACTCCAATAATATATTGTCATGCATCACACAAAAAAGGTACCCTACAATCCCTCAAGATAAAAGGATACATCAAAAAGAGAAATGTAATAATATTGATTGATTATAGTAGTACCCATAATTTCATCAATTACAAATCAACAAAAGATCTCAATTGCTTTGTATATTCTGCACTAGAGTTTCAATTAATGATTGCAGATGGAGGCATGATAAATTGTTTAGGGAAATTCCATAGTATTATGATCAACATCAAGGAGTACTTTTTGGATAGCCCCATGATTTCCATCCAAATGGGTAGTGTTGATGTTGTATTAGGGGTCCAACAGTTACAATCATTGGGAAAAGTGGCCCTTAATTTTCAAGATCTTTTCATGAGAGTTTCCTCAGATGGAAAGGAAATTGAGCTTAGATTTATCCTAGGGAAAATCTATAAAATGATAAGATCTAATACAATGAAAAATTACTCAAAAATGGAAACCAGGGTGTAATGTCATAATTGTGCTCACTTGATGTTCAAACATATATATCCTCAACTTCACTAGATCTCCAAATAGTTATCAACAATCATTCCAAGGTATTTGGTGAAATTCCTAAGCTTCTTCCACCTACTTGAGATCATGATCATGCCATTCATTTGCAACCAAGAAGTGTGCCACCTAACATTAGTCCTTACATGTATCCATATGCACAAAAGAGTGATATTGCACGCATGATCCAAGAAATGTTAAAGGCTGACATCATTCAACCTAGCCAAATTTCTTTCACTTCACCATTGGTGTTAGTTACAAAAAAAGGATGGTTCATGGCGTATGTGTCCATATTATAGACATCTCAATAAAATGACCATTTAGACTTACTAATGCACCTTTAAAATTTCAAATCTTGATGAATTTTTTTTTCAATCCCTTAGAAATATTTTGCTAGTATTTTTGATGACATACTAATATAAAACAAATCCTGGGAAGAACATGTACAATATGTTGATAGAGTATTACAACTGTTGGAAGAGAAACAACTTTATGCAAAGTCTTCCAAGTGTGCCTTTGGGATTCAAGGAGTGGATTATTTGGGTCATATTGTATGTCATGAAGGTGTAAAAGTGGACCCTAACAAAATTAAATCTATGAGGGAATGACAAATTCCAAAAACATTGAAGAAACTTAGAGGACTCTTAGTATTGATAGGCTATTACTGCAAGTTTGTCAAGAACTATGGTCAAATAGCAACACTTCTAACAAGATTATTAAAGAAGGAATCATTTTCTTGGACTGAAGAAGCAACTAAATTTTTTGAAACAATTAAAGAGGATATGTATACAACTCTCGTTCTGGCCACACCTGAATTTAAAAAAACATTTATTGTGGAGTGTGATGCCTCAAGACATGGAATTAGTGTATTTTTAATGCAATAAAGAAGGCCCCTTTCCTTTGAAAGCATCCAACTTAAAGGAAAAAACTTAGTCAAACCCATTTATGAAAAATAAATGTTGTTCATACTACATGAAGTTTAGAAATGTTGCCCTTACCTATTAGGAAGACACTTCAAAGTAAAACATGTCATGATAGTTTGAAGTACTTCTTGGAGCAATGCTTATCTTTAGAAGAGAAACAAAAATGGGTTACAAATATGTTATTCTATGAATTTGAAATTATCTACAAAAAAGGAAAACATAATGTTGTGGCAGATTCCCTTTCAAGGAAAGAAGAAGAAACAAAAGGTTGACTATGTGCTATTTCTATTTTGCAATATGATTGGGTGGAGGAAGAACGAATAGAATGGAAGTAAAATCAAGAGGTATGCAAGTTCATTCAACAACTACATGAGGACCCCAGTTCACTAGATAATTTTGTATGGAAGAATGATTTGGTATGGTATCATGATCCCTTGTATTTATGTAATAATTCCCAACTCAAATAGAAGGTCCATATAGAATTTCACACTTCTCCTATAGCAGGACATTCAGGATTCTTGAAAACATACCATAGGATCAAGAAGGATTTTTTCTAGGAAGGTATTAAAATTGATGTTCAAAATTTTGTATCTGAATGTTTGGTCTATCAACAGAATAAGGGAGAGACAATCAGGACTCCAGGTCTCCTACAACCATTAGCTATATCAATTCAATGTTGGGAATAAGTTTCAATGGATTTTATTATAGGTTAACCCAAGTCCGAAGGAAATACTATCACTATGCTATTAGTGGATCGACTAACAAAGTATGCCCATTTTTTCTCTCTTTCTCATCCTTTTAAATCAAGTACAGTCGCTGCAACATTCATGAAAACAATTCAAAATCTACATGGAGTCCCCAAGATTATTGTAAGTGATAGAGATCCAATTTTCAATGGAAATTTTTGGACTCAATTATTTTCTTGTTTGGGTACTCAATTGGCTCACAACTCATCTTACCACCCTCAATCCAATGGGAAAATTGAGATTATGAATAAATGTCTAGAGTAATATATTTGTTTTTTTCATCCAATAAACAAACACAATGGGTTAAGTAGTTTCCCTTGGCAGAATGGTTGTACAACACATCCTTCCATACTTTGTAAAAAAATTCCCCATATTTGGCACTTTATGGATATCATCCTCCATCCATTATATCACCCTTGAAACAAAATACAAAGGTTTAAGAAGTGGAGGACCACATAGGAACCAACAAGAGGTCCTCAAACTATTGAAGGATAACTTGGTTATGGCACAAAATAGGATGAAGCAACAAGCATATCAAGATCGCAGTGAAAGGGAATTTGAGGTTGAGGATTGGGTATTTATGAGGCTAGAACCATACAAACAAATGTCCCTCAAGCAAAAAAAGAAGGAAAATAAATTAGCACCCAAATATTATGGCCCCTAGAAGTTTTTGCAAAGGATTGGAAGTATGGCTTACAAATTGGAGTCGCCTCCATCTTCACATGTACATCCATCCTTCCATGTGTCTTGCTTAAACAAGGTCATCAGAAAAATGATCCCATTCCAAACTATTTTACTAGAGATCAATGAAGAAGGGAAAATCATACTAGATCCAGAAACAATCCTTGAAACAAGAATTAAGCAGTTAAGAAATCGAGCAATTACAGAGTACCTTGTCAAATGGAAGAACCTACTAGTAGAAGATGTGACATGGAAAGATGATTTATTTATGCAGAAGCACCCATGGTTAGTCAAGTTTTGATGACAACACTTGTTTGAAGGGGAGGGGCATGTTACTCCATAGGAAAATCCCCATGTTATGTAGTAAACCCCTTATTAATCCCTAGATATTGAATTATTATATTTCTATTGTTATACGTGTAGGTCGGTTAGAACCTTTCATTGCACCCTTTCATCATAATTGTACTCCTTTGTATCATATATATATCAAGGAGACATTGACTTAGGATCATATTATCACATATCATATTGCATTTTGAATTGGATATATTGTAAAATGAGGTTTCACCCTCGAAGTGGACTGTAATTCATTGATTTTTTTATCATTATTAAAGAATTGGATTATAACAAATGCATGATCTAGATCAAGTTTTGCTAATGCACGTCCGTTAAATTTATACCAATGCATGTCGTCCTCAGTTTTTTTATGCATGCCAGAAATTAAGAAGACTTTGCATGCATGCTGAAATTAAGAAAAGAATCTTTGGTAAATCTTCCTGAATGATTACCTCAGGAAAACCGAGAGATCATGGAGTAGTAAGGACATGAGCTGGAAAAGTGGTTAATATTTCCACAATTCCAATAGACTAAGTGGAATTCGTGTGGGTGATATAAGCATGTGGGACTGGTAGTTAGAGGAGTGAGTGGGGAATAATTGAAAGTGATAGAGAATGAGAGTCGAGAAGAAGATAAAAGGGAGAAATGACGATAGAAAGAGGTCATTGTTAGTCATTCTAGTTATCCCACTGGTTATCCATTGTTGTTTTTTTTCCATGTCCTTGAGCTCACTTTGAACCTATGTTTTGTATGTCTCTAGTTGTGATTCTGGGTTTTGGAGAGCCTGAAGAAAAGCGCATGGTGCTATGTAATGTAACATTAGGAAAATGTTTGAGAGAGCAAGGCTCTATTGTTTTCAAATGATGAGTTGATTAATGTATGTTTGTGAATGGTTGAATAAAGATCAATGATATGTTTCTTATGATGTGTTGATCGTGTATCAAATGAATGTATGTGTTGTTAGTAGTTAATTAGTTTGCAATGAATTGTATAAATTATAACTCATATGGATTCCTATGTAATTAGTCCTTCATCACCAACACAAGACCAGATGGTCTCTATGATTCTCATAGAATCTTGGGTGAGACATTTTTCATTATTTGGACCAGATCATCTATCACAAATCAAGTCTACAGAATTTAGTCAGAGTCTAGATGATGAAATCCTTGATGAAAAACTCTTCCACATTGAAGCAATTCTTGATGAATTAGCTGAGATCATTGGATTTCTCACATTAGGACAAGATTCAATGGGATATACTCCAACCCAACGTTTTCAACTAGTGACCTGTAGTGTTGATTATAAATTTATTGTTGCACAACTATATAAGCTAGGAGTTGATGGAATTCTACACAGGTGTTCCCTAGAGCATGAATGGGACCCCATTTTATATGAATCTCATGCAGTAATTGTAGGAGGGCACAATTTCGATAAGGCCATGACACGAAAATTTTTTCGTAGGTATTTGGTGGCCTTCACTCTTCCCATATGCCAAGGAGTATTTTAAACATTGCGATGTATTCCAATTGATCAAAAAATCTTGCTGAAGTGTTGAGCTCCCTAGGTTTCCAATTACAACATTAGAACCATTTGAGAAGTGGGATATTGACTTTGTGGGCTTGATTAATCCTCCTGCATGTCAGACGATTGTGCTCTATATTATTATTTCCAATGAATATCTATCAAGATTGTCTAAATACATGGTGGTTAATGATTCTACAAAATAAATGATGGCGTATTCAATTTTTGAAAATGTGATTACCAAGTTCGGGTGTCTGAAGGTGATGATGAGAAACCAAGGTTTTCCTTTTCTGAATGAGATCATTCAGGAGCTCACTCAAGAATTCATGATACACCACCAAAATACAACTCCCTATCATCTTCAAGATAATGGTATGGTTGAATCTTTCAATAATATTTTAGAACATTCTTTAAGCATGATTATTGGTATCAACAGATCCCCACAGTGAAAAAGTTTGATGAAGTGCACCCCATTTAGATTGTTTTATGACAAAGAAGCATTCATGCCACTAGATTTTATTGTTTCCATCCTACGTATTTCTATAGCTACTCACATGGCATATGAACAATCATTTTCGCACAAGTTGCATGAATGCATGGATTTAGAAGAGGATCATCTAGTGGCATGATTCATCCAAGTGGTCAAGATTCAAAGACAGAAGGCATGGCATGATCACAACATCTACCATAAAATCCTGCAACTAGGTTCTTTTGTGTTGTTATGCAAAAAAAAAATATTTACAACACCCCAATAAGTTACATATACATTGGTTGGGCCCTTTCCACTTGGATTACATCAGCGAAGCCAATGTAACCAAGCTGGCTACATTGCAGAGAGATCCATTCATGGGAATTGTCAATGAAAGTAGTTTGAAAATGTACTATGACCCATAGGGGTCACCTATCATTTAGCTTCACTTATCCAACCTAGAGTTCCTGTAGGGTAGGCTTAGAGTAGGATGTAAAATAGGTAGAATCACACATAATTGGTATAATTCACCTTCTTAGTAGTACAAAACACTCTCCAGTAATATAGGTGGACTAGATATATTTACAGCTTTGATGATTCCCAAGATTTCCAATTTAGGTCAAATTTATGGCCCATGTACAAGGTATTGTCTCTGGCATGGGATTCACTCGAGACTGGGATGAGATACTTGGTTCTACATAACATTGAAAGGTCAAACAATCTGGTTCGTCCAGATCACACACAAGCCTAGTACAAAATGAGTTATAACACCACATTCCAAAAATAAAAATAACTGGTATAACGGAACTGAACCATTATTTTCTCACTTGGGGGGATATATATTTCTTCTTTGATCATTCATATAAGTCGTCTCCTTGTCTCATTATGGCTTACACTTCCAACCATTATCCACTCTATATATACTCATTTACACCCAACCAACCATCGAATACATCCTCCATGTCCCATTTTCTCTCACCCCCACCCATCGCTCATCCATATGCTCTCTTTTCACTTTCTATTATCCCTCCATTAACCACTAATATTACCATATCCCATTCATAGTTCTATTTCATGGCTCAACTTTGTATATTTTCCATGGAATGTAATTCCTAATCTGACCAGGAAGCTCGAGAGCCCAAATTCCAGTTCTCATGAAGGTTGACAATTCAAATTCAATTGGTAGACATAGGTCCCACCCTATTATTCACCAACAAGACACAACCTATTACCCCATATTTCCCTAAACTATAGATCAAATCTACGGTGATACACCAACTCTCTAAGCCCAAAGATGGTATTCATGTCACCATGGATAATCACCTTTGTTGAAGTGAATACTCCAAGGCTACGGGTTATCCTCTCCACTGGGATAGGAGGTCCCCATATTCCATCCTCTACTGTTATCTAAACAAGATAGGAGGATTATGGCAGTCTCTCCATATGGATCTCTTTCTTAGTATCTACTTCTCGTAGGTCAATGAGTATCTATATCACTTGGTTCAATTAGGGGGTCAATTTCTAGATGATGTGCTTCAAAAATATCTCTCACTCACCACTACTAAAACCCTTGAAGAGAGAGATATTTAAATCATTTGGACAAATGGATCCTAAATCCATCATTATATTAAGGATTTCTTGACTCATTCCAGGACTTGTGTCTAGCTACAAGTATAGCCTCGACAAATGATTTGATCTTACTCAATCTTAGTTTCAACCACAACTTGGTTTTATCCTCTGGTTCTACAATGACGATGATTATCTCTTATGCATTTCCTACAATGGTCACTCCATGAGGCACTTGGCTCAAGGACGATCCAAATAATAGTGGTGGGGTCATGTTGGCACCCAAATGCACCCAAATATTTGGGTAAAGATCACAAGTGTGCACAAATGAAGTTGTGCACACCTATTTTAGGTTTTTGCGCACTCAAGCAGATGTGTAGTATGTAACAAGAGGCATGCGCACATGCCAGATCATTTTTTCTAATGTGCACTATTTCAAGTTCTTCCAATGCATTCCGACCCAAGTTTTGTGATGCACACCAATGTCAGGCCATGATGGAAGAAAATATAACTCCATAGTCGATGTATTTTGAATTAAGATAATACGTCCATATATACAAAAATAAATGATTTTTGGTCTTTCCCAATGGGTGACCCTTCCTATCACCTACGTGTAACATACCCAACCACCCACAGACTAGACATACTACCTCAAAAACTCACTTCAAAACCGACTTCAAATTCTGATAGTAATTAATTTTAAAATAAGAATGAAGACTCGCATGCATGAATCAAGATCAATGCTACAACATAAAATAAATAAACAACATTCCATGCACGACAATAAATAGCAAGCATACACATTATAAATATGAATCTCTAAGATATTAGTAATAAATAGTGGAATATACATTATACATAAAACACAAAGAGCACTTATGTTTTCAAGTAAACATTCACCAACTGGATACAGACCAATGACGTTTCTCCTAGCCATAGACATTGTTTTTCCAATTTTCAACATTAGGTCACCCCCGAGCCAGGGCTATGAATCCACAAGGATGCGGCCTAGGAAAAATCTAAAACACACAACAATTGGCTAATTAGAACTCAGTTTTCCCAACTCCACAAAAATCCTAATTTCAGACTCTCTTTCCCCTTCAGCCTACACAACCCAAAGAAATGAACCCCTTTCTCTTCCATGCAGTCCCTCGTGTTGTTTCATTTCTCTCCAGGTCTCCAGTGCTACAAGTGAGGAAATATCCTTGTTGGAAACTCCAAGTATTCTCAGTTGTGGACAATTATTTCCGAACAACCATAAATCTGATGCACACAAGCATCCATTCCTTCCTGGAATGAGCATTTTTTTATTAAAATCATCTAGAAATGGCTCTCCCCCTCCAACCATTCATTTCCATGCTCATACCAAGAGAACATGAATTATCCAGAATAAGGAACCAAGAATGAAAGAGTGAGAAAAGTGTAAGAGTGAATGGAGAAAAGCAAGTGAACCACAACCAAACAACCCAGAAGTAGAGTTTATATAATTACAAGAACCAAGAACCACATGGCCTCCCCAAGAATCTCATGTAACCACTTTTATCAATTAAAAAATTGATGTGTAAATAAAATAATATAAAAGACTTATCCCCTTAAGCCCCTTTTCTCGTGGAATCATATCCCTTTATCTCTTGTTCTTGTCTATCCTATAGCTAGTGATTTATTTTATTAATATATGTATATAAAAGTGTTACATTTCCTAGGCACTCTAGCCCCTTTCCAACTTTACTGACTCACCAGCCTAAGTCACATTTACATAATACATTCTAGTTCATAGGGATCAAAACCAGGGTGTAAAACCTCCCTCCCCTTATTTTGGCACTATCCTCAGTGAAAAACACCATACCGATGTTCTTACAATTCTAGGAACTCTGGCCTTTAATATGTACAGGAAATCCAACCAATTTCTTATATACATAGTCACTCTGGCCTAAAATAAAAACATGCATACATAGGAATTCCTATCCAAAACATGTATAATGATCTTCAAAATTTATATTTCTGGAAGTCGTTCCAACAAGCAATCTCTTCTTCCCTGTCATCCTACACAACCCAAAGAAATGAAACCATTTCTTTTCCATGCAGTCCCTCGGGATGTTCCACTTCTCTCTAGGGATCCAGTGGAGTCAACTAGGAAGTTCATAGATTTGTGGCTCCAAACAATCTAGTTGCAACAAGTCCACTAGACTTTCTTCATTCCATGCCTTCATAATTGAGCTCGATTTTCTTCTATTTCTATTTTTCCTGAGCTTCTGGCTTCCATAGCCAATATATTATCTATATTATACACATGTAGTCATCATGAGATATCATTATAACAATTCTTAATCATAAAATGTCAAATCTATTTTATAGATGAAAACAAAGTTTTCCAAGCATGAGCCTTATGCTCATAATTCATTTGGATCTTGAAGCAACATGCATCAATATTTATTATGGATTACAACAATTCCATACCCAATACAATTATTCCTACAATTTTCTCAACCTTCAAGCAACCAAACCAATTGTTACTATATCATAACAATTTTTAATTTCTCAAATCTGTTTATATACGTGAAATATAATTTCCCTAGGCATGAGGATTTTTCTCATAATTCTTGGCTCTTGTAGAAACACAAATTTTTCTTATGTATGAGCTTACATCCTTGCCACATCCAAGACCATTATCCCTACAGTTTCCTCAACCTTTCATTCAGCCACACAAATTGTTAGCATAACATAACAATTTGCAACTATTAGTTTCTTAAATCTATTTTATACAAGAAAAAAAAAATTGAGGCATGAATTTTGTGCTCATAATGTTTGACCCTATAGTTGTAAATATCAGTCTTCCATATGGCTTACATTCCTGCCATATCCAAGACCATTTTACCTACAATTTCTGTTGGCATATTTATTATGGGCAAACAGAAGGCAGGGTATTTGTTTGTCATTGATGGTAAGCTCAGCTCGACGATGACGAACAAGAGAAAGTGGAAAGACCAACAACGCAACGTGTTGGAAATATGGCTATAGCAGAGATGACATAGACGGTCACGGTTGTCATTGATGGCAATCGGTTGGTTATGGAGCACGCACAACAGAAGCTGGAACACAGATGTTGAAACACAAATGCTGGAACACAGATGCTGGAACACAGATGCTGAAACACAGATGCTGAAACACAAGTGTTGGAACACAAATGCTGGAACACAGAAGCTGAAACACAGATGCTGAAACACAAATGTTAGAACATAGGTGCTGAAACACAAATGCTGGAACACAGAAGCTGAAACGCAGATGCTGAAACACAAATGCTGGAACACAAGTGATGGAACACAAGTGCTGGAACACAAATGCTGGAACATAGAAGCTGGAACATAGATGCTGGAACGCAGATGTTGAAACACAAATGCTGGAACACAAGTGCTGGAACACAAATACTGGAACATAGAAGCTGGAACATAGATGCTGGAACGCAGATGCTGAAACACAGATGCAGAAACACAATGTTGAAACAGAGATGGAACTTATGCTGAAACACAGTACTGTAACAGCTGAAACACAGTAATGTTACATATGCTGAAACACAACGCTGGGATGAAACACAGTGTTGCATGATGTGGCATGCGTAGAGGAGGCATGCAAAGAGCCAGTTCAAAAAATCAGGGAGAATGCTGGCATGCGAAAAGCAGAAGAAAGAATGAAAGAAAGGGAAACTGCAGTTGGAGTTGAGAAAAGCGGAAGGACTTTCAGTCTAAAAATAGACTGGCAGTTAAGATAGGAGGAACACAGCGTTGCATGATGTGGCATGCATAGAGGAGGCATGCAAAGAGCCAGTTCAGAAAATCAGGGAGAATGCTGTTATGCGAAAAGCAGAAGAAAGAATGGAAGAAAGGGAAACTGCAGTTGGAGTTGAGAAATGCAAGGAAAACCTCTGCATGTGGTGAATCTATATAATGCGCTGGAACAGAGATGAGTTGAAGTTGTTGAAAATGAGACAGAGAGAGAGCTCTGCAGGTGAGAAAAGGAAGAGGAGAATCTGAGCGACACAGAAGAAGCTGAGAATGGGCTGCAGAGGACGGTGAAGCAGAGCAGCAGATCAGAGACAATGAAGAACGCAGAGTAGATCAGCAAAAAGGGTAAGTAAGCTATATCAGAATGAACAAGTTGATTTGAGCAATATTTATTTTGGCAAATAAGGGTGGTAGGGTGGTGTTAGGGAGACGTATGTCTCTTTCTCTGCAAGTGGGTGCTTGTAGAATCTGAAGGTTGGTGCCTTCACTCAGTTGGTGCTGGAGTAAAAAGGAAGTCGGTGCTTCCACCCAGTGGGTGCTGGGATTCTGTGGGAGTTGGTGCTCTCAGCCAGTTGGTGCTGGCAATCAGAGGTTGTAGCCTCTATGAGTTGGTGCTCATAAAAGATGAGATGTAAAGCAGTTGGAGCTTGCTTAACATCTTAAGAAGATGAGGTTTTTTCCTTGGTTGGGTTTCCTCTTGAAAAATCTGTGTCTCATACTTGTGAGTGAATGTTGTGTGTGATTGTTATTCTTTATGTTATCTGCTTTATGTTTATAACTCTGAACTTCATAGTAAAGACTCACTGCTACTAAGATTAATGATTTAAAGTTAAAAACAAGAGAGATTGTTGATAATCTACACTAACTGATTCACCCCCCCCCCCTCTCAGTTAGTTCATACCTGTAACAATTGGTATCAGAGCAGGTTCCTTTAGTGTAAGGAAGATCCTGTAGTGAAATCATGAATAGTCATGATGGTTCAACCAACAAGGCACCCATTT
>ML807140.1:285648-310119 GCA_009831015.1 Picea engelmannii
CTTGTTCTCTTTCACATCAAGCTTTACAACTATGTACACCTCTCTACCTTCGATGCTATGGGGACTTACTTTTCCTTTCTATGTCCATTAATGACATTATCATCTTGTTGGATTCATTTCCTATGTGATAATTCTTCTTTCTTTTCCCGAAATTCATTCCAATTCTGTAGCATCTGAATAATAATTATTTAGTTTCACTATTCTTTAGTTCTTTATCCACTTTTCATTACTTTCCATGTAGCTCTTTATTGCCTCATCCAACTTCTAGAAGCTCTGTCATGCTTCCATGAATCTAATATCCAATTATAGACTTGAAATTATCTGGTTGTACCTCTAATTATGCAAAATGTACAAGGAATCATTTTTGTTAGGAATATGCACATCACAAAAAATTGTCAATTAATGCTACAGGTCCTTTTTCTTCTCAATTTATGAATATTTATATCACAATTATCCATATTCTAATAATTTCAGGTCATTCTCCTCTAAATTATATTTCCAACGACTATACTCTTCCTTTGATCTTATTTTTGAGATGAGAGTTATGGCTTCCTAAAAAATCCACTTTCATCCTTTTTGTGCATTTTCTCCACTAGAGCAATTTGACTGAAACATCAACTTATGTTAACTACAGAAGAAGATATATCAGGAACTAGATAAAATTTTAAATAATGAATAGTTAATAATAATGATAAGGAATTTATTACCATTCTCGTATTTTCAATCTCATGCTCCAATAAAAAATTATTGCAATCTGGAAATGAAAATTTTCTCCTTTTTCACCCACTTTTCTCGACTTAGGATTTTTAGCAAAAATGACTATCTCAAAATCTATGCACTTCTGGAAAAATTTCACTAAAACAAAGTTGTCTGTCTCAATGCGTATATAAATTTTTACTAAATAGAATTTTCCATTTTTGTGATCTAGGGTCACTTTTTCTGCTTTGAAAAATCTCAAAAATCCCTAGAAAGTTGCTCAGAATAATGGATTTTGGCCTATTTCAATATCCCCATTCCAATCCCCATAGGATTTATTCAGTTCCTTTGTGGGTTATTTCTGTGTCTTCTTTTTGGACTCTCACATAGATTTTCACCTTAATTTGGACCTCTGCCAATGATCTGGACCTAAATCTTTAAAAACCATTATTTTGCATTTTCTAACAAAGCCAAATAGAATTGGACAATGACCCTCTATGAAACTCTTGTATATATCCTCTCTATGAACAAAACCCATAAGTTTCATCCAAATCTAAATTATTTTTCTCCAGTTATAGCCAAAATACGAAAATGGTTCCATACTTATGAAATTGTGCAACAATGTTTCCTAAGTGCGATCAACATCGTCGATCCCAAATAATAAGCATTATGGACCATTGATCTTATTTCTATCGGAGATCGAGAATCAATAATTGGTGATTTCCCTTGCAAAACAAACCTTCCTATTGATCTTCTGAATGCCCAGTCACCGACCATTGACCATCGATTGTTTTTCTTCATAAACTTGAAGTCATCGATGAATCTCTCTGATGCCCGATCATCAACCATCAACCATCGATCATCTTCCCTGACAAACTCATATTTCTCACAAATATCGTCGAACCCTGACCATCGTTAATTGATCATCCCTTCGCTAACATGGAAACTATGCTAACATGGCGTGACACGTGGATGTTGACGTGGCTTGATACATCATCCTAAGGAATCAAATGGGATGACGTGGCATGACACATGGATGTTCACATGGATGATGATGTGGCATGACATGTCATCACCTTCCTCTCTCCATCGGCCATCGATGGTTAGAGATTTCCTTTGGCCAAACAAAACTTCACCCAAATTCGTCAATCCCCGATCCATTGGCCATCGATGGTCTCTGATGTCATTTGGATGAATTTCAACACTTCTCCAAACTTGTTTATCCCTAATCCATTGACCATCAGCGATCGAAGATTTCTCCTAGTGAACTTCAACACTTCGCCAAAACTTGTCAATCCCCAACCATTGGTCATCGACGATTGGAGGTGTCTCTTGGCCGAACTTAAAACTTCGCCAAATTCTGCTGACCTATGACCATCAACTGTCAATGATCGATGATTTTTGTTGGTGAATTTCCAACACTTCGAAATTTTAGAAAAAATAAATTCGATGAATATGGACCCTCGATCTACCTCATTTTCAAACCACCTAAATGAATCTAATTCGTCGATCTGCTAACTTTGTCAAACTTTGTAAACATTAGCAATTTTAAAATTCTCAAGAACAAATCAGGGTTGTTGATATCAATATCAAACACGATATCGACCGTCGATTCTCTGAAATCTTCCATGCGCTACAACAACCATTAAAATATGAAATTTTCAACCTTCCAAGTTGAATTTGGCTCTGCAGATCGAATCTGTTAAACTCGGATCTACTCACGGATTTGAGTATTTTCTTTCTAATCTTTCTGTTTTTCCCCAAATTCACAAAGATGAAAATCTGTGACAACAAATCTACCTGATTTTCACTTGTTTCATCCCATATCAGTATGGTGTTTCAGCCAGAAGCTTTGATACCAATATGTAACATACCCAACCATGCATAGACTAGGAACACTACCTCAAAAACTCACTTCAAAACCGATTTCAAATTCTGACAATAATTAATTCAAAATAAGCATAAAAGACTCACATGCATTAATTAATATCAATGCCTCACCATAAAAGAAATAAACAACATTCCATGCACAACAATAACCAACAAGAAGGAACATTATAAATATGAATATATGAGATAATAGTAATACATAGTGGAATATACATTATACATAAAACACAAAGAGTACTTATCTTTTCAAGTAAGCATTAACCAACTGGTTGTAGACCAAGGACGTTCCTCCCAACCATAGACATTGTTGTTCTAATTTTCAACAACAGATCACCCCCAAGCCAGGGCTATGTATCCACAACGATGAGGCCTAAGAAAAATATAAAACACAAAACAATTGGCTAATTATCTCTTAGGTTTCCCAACTCCACAACAATCCTAATTTACATCTCTCTTTCCCCTTCATCTTGCACAACCCAAATGAAAGAACCCCTTTATCTACCATGTAGTCCCTTAGGTTTTTCCATTTCTCTCCAAGGCTCCAGTGCTATTGGTCATGAAATATCCATGTTGGAAACTCCAAGTATTCTCAACTGTGGATAGTTCTTTCTGAACCGCCATCAATCTCATGCACATAGGAATCCATTCCTTCCTGGAATTATTAGTAATTTATTACATACATCTAACAATGGCTCTCCTCCTCTAGCCATTCATTTCCATGCTCAGACCAAGAGTGCACAAATTAGCAAGAATTAGGTACCAGGAATGAAAGAGTGAGAAGATTGTAAGAGTGAATGGATAAGAGAAAGTGAACCACCACCAAACAACCCATAAGAAGGGTTTATATAATTACAAGAACCAAGAACCACATGGCCTCCCTAAGAAGCTCATGTAACCAGTTTTATCAATTAAAACAATTATGGGTAAATAAAATATTATAAAGACTTAGCCCCTTAATCCCCCTCTCTCTGTTGTTTTTCTTCATATGAGATATGATCAATATATTATTACAATGATGAGTTTTCCATATATAGGGAACATATGGTGGCCATCCATGAAAGGATGTGTCCCTTGAATAATAAATAACTATTTATTAATATAATTTACTTTATTATATATGATATTGAATAATCAATAATTATATTATTAATTATTATTCTAAGAGAATGTCTTCCCGATGTTGTCCAAACATCAACACTCCCTCTCAACGAGGGAGAAATTTTGCATCATGCCAATCTTATATATGAAGTATACAAACTTCACCCTAGACTAATGACACTTGTCTGTTAGTCTTGGGATACGTCTCTCTCCCACCTAAACTAAGGAGAAACTCCTTATGTGACTCTCCCTTTATGAGCCAATTGACTCTCTTTGAGATCAGTCTCACTCCGGGTCTACATGTAATAGCATATAGCATCTTGAGTCTTTATCATTCTTTGTCAAATCACCATGACTAGGACAAATATCACACTAGGATCTTTCACCATAAGTACACACATGTGAGTGAATGTCAGCATGATGTTAACTGACACATGGAAAAAATACTTCAAGCACCTCGAGTCCATAATATTCCTTGTCATGATCAAGGAAGGACTACGTCTGGGGCCATTTACCACAAGTGCACCTTTATGATAAATGTATCCTATCTCCCTTGGTCTACAACCCAATCTAGGAGAAGTTTTGCATGATGCTGAAACATCAACACTCCCTCTTAGCTAGGGAGGTAATGTTTTCCATAGTATTAAACAAGTACTATCCAGAGACACGTAGTCTCTACCAGTGGTACACAACCACCATAGTAGCAAAGGGTTTGTCACACATGGCACTCCCATGTGGAATTCTAGAGGATACTCCCTCTAGGAACACTTAGGTTCAACTCCCCATAGTATGTGACGTCAAGGGTAAACTCCCTTGACATGTCCTCATGTTCTCTCCACATGGGATGTTGGGATATAAGCCCAAATGCACTTATTCCTTCTCAAATAAGTGTCCCACTTATCCCTTCTCAAATAAGTGTCCTCATAGATCAACTCAACTCAATTCACAGAGGAGTATGATCTAGAGAAATGTTTTCACACATGGCACTCCCATGTGGAATTCTAGAGGCTACACCCTCTAGAAACACTAGAGTCAACTCCCATAGTGTGTGATTTCAAGGGTCAAATCCCTTAATATGTCCTCATGTTCTCTCCACATGAGACATTTCCTCATGTGCTCTCCACAAGGGACGTTGGGATATAAGCCCAAACACACTTATCCCTTCTCAAATAAGTGTCCCACTTATCCCTTCTTGGATAAGTGTCATCACAGATCAACTCAACTCAGTCATAGAGTAGTAGAATATGGAGAAATTCTCAGGAAGCTACAAATATCAACATTCCCTCTTAGCAAGGGAGTCATTCTCTGCCATGCCAAGTATGTCATGGAAGTACTTGAACTTTTCCCTAGTTTGGTAAGAACATCAACAACCTGCTCATTTGTAGGAAGGTACAACACCAATACTTCATTCCTCTGCACCATGTCTCAGATGTAATGGTACTTGATCTCAATGTGGTTCAATTTGTCATGAAACACTATATTATCTGAGATATTCACACAAATTTGGTTACCATAATGAATAATGGTGGAATCCAACACATGTTTGGATAAATATGCAAGGATCTTGCGAAGCCACACTGCTTCACAGAATGACATACTTAATGAAATGTACTCTTATTCTGTTGTGCTCAAAGCCACATAAGTCCATTTCCTACTACACCGAGAAACCATGGAAGATCCCAAAGTGAAGCAACACCCGAATGTGCTCTTTCTTTCCACTGCACTCCCTACTCAATCAGAATCAATATATTCCTGCCATATAATATCAATATTGGAATTATATCTCATACCATGTCCAATTTTTCCCCACAGGCATCTCAAAACATGCTTCACAACAATCCAGTGTGTCTATCTCAGCTGACTCATAAACTAGAAAAGTGCACTCACTGCATAGAAAATATTTGGTCTGTTGTTGACTAGATACATCAATTATCCAATTAGTTGTTTGTACATAGTCAGATCAATTTCGTTAGAATCAGAAGAAGACACACTTAGTTTCTTCAGATTCGTTGCCATTGGTGTAGCCACGGGCTTCAAGTTCAATATCCCAAACTTATTCAATATCTCAATTGTGTACTTCCCCTAACTCAGGAAGATCTCATCAGTTCTCTGGCACACCTCTAGTCCCAAGGATTAGTGCATCATACCAATTTCCTTCATCTAAAACTTAGAGGCCAATGCATACTTGCATTCAACAATAAGGCTCTTTGTATTGGTGAGGAATAAATCATCAACATAAAGGAAAAAAATCAGGGACTGACCATTAATAGTCTTGTAGTAGGGGCTGGGATCGACGACACTTTTGTTGAAGCCCAAAAATCATCGCATGCCAAGATCAAGGTCGTTTCTTGAGTCCATACAAGGCCTTCTTGAACCTGCACACATGAGACTCCTTCTCATGTATCATGAAACCATCTAGATGCTCAATGTATACTTATTACTCAATCTCTCCATTGAGAAATTTTGTCTTTACATTGATTTGATGTACTCTCCAACCCATGGATGATGCAGGGGAAATAATCATCTGGATATTATTGTATCAAGAAACAGGAGAAAATTCCTCCTTGTAATATATTCCTTCCATCTGAGAGAATCCTCTAGCAACAAGTATCATTTTTTTCCTCTCGATGCTCTCATAAACTATGTGTTTGATCTTGGAGATCTATTTGGAAGTCACTACAGACTTCCCCTCAGGTCTCGGAACAATATTGCACAAATCAATCTTCATGATGGATTGATACTCCTCCATCATGACATCTCTCTATATTGGATGACTAGTTTCCTCCTCATAATAGGAAGTCTCAAAATGAATGATGTGGCTCATATCTACGGCATGGAATGCATATCTCTAAGGTCTATTTCTCACTCGGAAGGTACCACGAGGAGCTACATATCCTTCTTTCTCCTGCAGAGTCTGATGATCCCATGTATGTATCTCCCAACCTACTGCAATATCTTTGAGAACATCAACTGGAGCTACAAGATCAGTAGGATCAATTTTATCAATCTCCATGTGAGACCCTATATATCTCTTAAAGGAACCTCATCCTCAAAGATAACACATCTTCTCACATCAATATGTCTTTGACTAGGGATGTATATCCGATATTACTTCGAAGACTCATTGTACCCCACAAATGTACCCTTTCTTCCTGAAGGGTCTAGCTTGATCATTTTATACTTTGGTACATGAATTTTTATTGGATGCCCCAAATATCCTGAATTGTCCAACCTCAGGCTTCACTCTGGTGAATGCCTCCTCGGGTGTCATGTTCCTCAAAGTCTTATGAGGCTTTCTACATTGAACATACATTGCAGTCATGGATTCCTTTTCACATAGAAACATAGGTAAATGTTGATCATGCTAAGTCATCTTGGACCATACTTGATATATCGAAGTTTCCTCATGAAACTAATATCTTAGGAAGCTGAGAAACATCAACACTCCCTCTAGAGCTGGAGGTGAATCCTCCTATGTCTCTACTCCCTTTGACACTGAAGGTAGCTCTTCCTCCTTCTTTAGAGGTAAAACAATCTCTGCTCCCTTTGGATGTAGTATTGCCTCCCTCTCTGGGAGTGCCTCTACATACATTGGAACTACTTCCATGCCTACTTCATCAACATCTCATGGCTTGACTCATGTAGGATAATCCCCCACAATGAATATGTGATTGGATATTATTTTTCCATGTGTCTTGTCGAGTTTACGTCTTTCTTCTTTTATAACTTCGCACGAAAGGATCCTAACGTAGTGTCTACACGTTTTAAGAAAAGAGCCCTCGACTAAAGAGCAGGTTCTCTATGTTTTGTATTATCCAAATAAATGTTCATGATGCACCATCTTTCTAGTGGCCTTTCACTCCAATCTACTTGGCCAGTCCTAAATTGCATGTTGTTGTTCATTCAAGCAATCTAATATGCTATTCAAGTTCTCCCTGCGTTTGTTTTGTATATTACACACACATTGAAAGTTTTCTTCCAAGTTTTTAGCAGTGGTTGGATTGAATTTGGTCAGTGGTTTGTTAGATGTCTATATATTGTCCTCCTACCTACATATTCCTATTGTTCTGAATTTGAATTGCTAGTTTCGCATTACTGTTCAGTTTGTTTCAGGTGTGATAATAGAGGTTATCTTATTACAGTTTCTATGTTTGAGAGGATCAATATTGGACTGGAAGAAGGATCCAAGCACGCCGAGGAATTTTCTCCGAAGATGGTGGATCCTGAAAGCCAGAAAAACCATGCTCAAGATTTTTCTGCAATCAGATCCCACCCTGCCTTTGGCCAACAACCATTCACCAGATGAGAGATTTGACTTGAACAACAACTCAGGTTCAAGGTACAACTTTATATCAGTAGACATCGTTTCCTCGATGAGATTCATTCCTACTTCACCCTACATGATGTCGTCTTGGATAAACTCATCGACGTGTCCTTCCCCATGGACATTAATGTCTCTTCTTCACTCTCCCATCTTTATTCCCTTGTTGGGCGATAGATCCTATGGATGCATTTCTACCGTGGTGAGATAAGACGACCACATATACACACTCTCTTTGTCTGGAAATGACATGCTTTACACCATTAGAGAGAGAAAACATTTTTTTATGGAAACACCCCACCTTTCATGAATGCGGTTGCCTCAAGTCCGGTAGCGAATGCATTAAGGCTTTGTTGATTTCCCGTGAGTATGTTTTCAGTGCTCATCATGACCAAAAAATCCACGTATGGTTCCGCCCTCGAAAATATTTCTGTGTTTGCAGGTGATTAGGCACCCTTACTACCACAAAAGACCAAATACAGAGTTCAATGATGTTGTAAATAGAGATTTTAACAACCCCATAAATTTAACTCTCTACTCTCATTTTCCTGGGCCCTCCTGTGAAGGATTCAAGCCCAGTGTAGCTATGATACCATGTCATTTTTCTTCATATGAGATATGATTGATATATTATTACAATGATGAGTGTTCCATATATAGGCAACATATGGTGACCATCCATGAAAGGATGAGTCCCTTGAATAATCAATAACTATTTATTATTATCATTTACTTTATTATATATGATATTTAATAATCAATAATAATATTATTAATTATTATTCTAAGAGAATGTCTTCCCAATGTTGTCCAAACATCAACACTCTCATGGAATCATAGCCCCCTATCTCTTGACATTTTTCATCTTACACCCAACAATGTATTTTATTAATATATGTATATAGAAGTATTACATTTCCTAGGAACTTTGTCCCATTTCCAACTTTACCAGCTCACCAGCCTAAGTCACATTTACATAATACATTCTAGTTCATAGGGATCAAAACCAAAGTGTTACACTATGACTCTTTATATGTACATTACAGTTACAAGAACACACACTAGTACATTTGGGTCATTTTCTGACGATGTGTTCATAGCAATTGCCACTTTATATTGTTGAAAGAATGACAAACATAGGACCACCTAAAATGTTGTTTCATGTGATGTCATTATAACGACGACACATATATCATCTCTTGTGCGACATTTCTAGAGGACATGTGTAATCTCTACTTTCACTATCCAAGCCCACTATGGACGTCACAACCACGACACCAGAAAGTATCACCTATGACGGCATAGGGGGCGTTGTAAGACCGATGAGGGTCCTATATCTTCGATGTTTACGTCGTTGCAAAATAGACGTCGATTGAGTCAGACATGCGACATCACGGACCCACAGTGGACATCGCAAGACCGACAAGGGGCCTATATCTCTGATATTTACGCTATATCAATGATGGGGGGACGTTGCACGATACATCCGAAGAGGAATGTCAACTGCAACAAGGGACGTTGTAAGACTGATGAGGGGCCTATATCTCTGACATTTATTTTATCGCAAAATAGATGCTTATTTATTCAGACATGTGACATCGGACCCATAGTGGATGTCGCAAGAACAACAAGGGTCCTATATCTCCGACGTTGATGCTATATAAACAATTTGAGGGATTCCCATTGTATGTTAGAAGAGGAATGTTGGAATACCGATGAGTGATGTATATCTCTAACATTTACATTATATCAACGATGGGAGGGACATTAGATGAATGATGACCTGTTGGTATTTAAAAATATATATAAAACAAACAAAACAGAGGATAAGATGATGGACTTGTATCTGCAAGGTTGATGGAATTGTATCTATAGGTAGCACCAAGCACTAGTATTGAATCTTGATATCCCTGATGGATCGAGGGAGAGTAAAAATGTGTTATTGATGATGAGGACCCCAAAATAGGGCATGATTTTGATGATATGTAACTATTTTTTGTAGCATGATCATTTTAGGACTCTAGAGGCCAATTAGAGCCTTAATGTTTATTTATTTTTTTACAGACATGTATTGCACTTGGTGCTATTTTGTTATATTCACCCTTACATGGTATATACATGAGAAAAAATTTCATATTTTGGGTCTCATGAATGGGATTTATATTGATGTATATGATTAAAAGAAATTCATCAAAATTTGAAAATTTTATATGTTTTGTTCCACTAATTTTGTTTTTGGTTTTATTCTTAGCTCCAGTTTTTTTGGATGGAATAGTTCGGTTTTGGTTTTTTGGTCGACAGGTTCACTATCAATTTCATTTCTAACAACATAGATTTCTACTAATAATTATAAAAAATTATAAAAAATAAAGTAATAAATGTCAAAATCATAAATTTGCCAGTGCTTGCCCTTCTCCTTCCATGTGTTCCAACACCAATGCATAATAAACATCAAATCCAAGGGAAACACTCAGGAAATCTATTGCAAATGTGATTTTTCAGCTCCAAGTAATTCCCAAGATGAAATGGATTCCTCGCACCAACTAACAATGAATAGAAAATGGTGAAAATGATTGTATTTATGGTTTTCATAGGTTTTAGTATAAATAAGAGGGTAGGTGGACTAACTAGGAAAATGCATGAGTGATTAGGGTTTTTTATTTTTTTCATTGCGGATACCAACACTTTGGGGATGTGTAGATATTCCTCATTCCATGAGGTATATCCATGTGTCCAAGACA
Source organism: Picea engelmannii (assembly GCA_009831015.1). NCBI lineage: Eukaryota > Viridiplantae > Streptophyta > Pinopsida > Pinales > Pinaceae > Picea > Picea engelmannii. Next base: position 296,395 of record ML807140.1, read on the forward strand.
GGAGGAACGGGAATGAGGACTTACCCCCCTATATGCCCAACATACCCTTCCAAATCGAATATGGTCTATATGTACCCAAGATGTATCCCACATATCCAATACATCGTCCATGTCCATGACTTGTCAATAAGGTGAGATCACAAGTCTCATGTAACATCGTTATGTATACTACTTGTATTCTAAAGAAATATTCAATATTTGACTCTACCAATGTTGAAAATGGTGTAGGTTTCACTTTCAGCCTTGGCCAACCTTATATTGTAATCATTACTATATTTCTTGGTTTGGCTAAGCCCAACCTTGTACATGTAGAATCAAACACTATTGGGGAAAGTGCCCTACCTCTTGAATTGGATATTTATAGACCCACTCTCATTTGTAATTTAACTCAAGTGATTCCTATTTGTCTTTTATCAAAGTGATTATTTGCACTATATCTTGTGAATCTCAACAACCAAACACAACTCTAAAACATCTAACAATAAAGAGAGGATAAGCACACATGAAGAACAATGTATGCATGATTGGTGTCCTTTTCAATTGAACAAGTGTTTTAAGAAAAGGTTTTTTGACATTACATTTTATTCCACCCTGTGGATTTCCGCTTCATCATGGCTCATTTCTAGTCATGATTCTCAAAACATTGGAGTGATTCACCATTGTAAAATTTAAAAATAAGAAAGTACACCCAATATATTAATTTGCAGAGAAGGAGAAAATAGTTGCATTCAATATTTTGTAGGTAAATAAACCATTTTCTATATGAAAATCAATCTATCCAATCTATTTGAAAGAAAAGATAAATCAAAAGGTTGAATTACTCTAAAATTATAGTTTAAATGCTCTATTATTTAATCAATATTTCTGAATAGTCTATGAAATTGGATATGCATAAGCAAATATTACCTCCTCAAATAAAGATTTTATTTTGGATTCATTGTTCTTCTTTAGTTGTTTCTTTCTCTTTGCTCTTATTTCATCTACAATGATATAAGTTTATTCTCACAAATTATTTAAAGGTCTATGTTCTTGACCTAAATGAGTGCATATTCAGAAAATGTCAGAGTTCAAAATGAAACATAGGTAATTTTCCTTCAACATATAAACACATAAACCTTGTAATTGATAACATAGGTGGAAATAGTGGAAGATAATCGGTTGGGGAAAAGAGAGAGAATTCTGCAAATTTTCTTGTAGTTTTTTATAACCATCGTCTCCTTATAATAACTATCATCTATGTTCCATTGATTCTATCCATTTGTTGTAAATTGGTAGATCTGATTTGTGAGTTGCAATTTGTATTATCGTTGTTGTATATTTTCTAAAGAAGAGAAGAATAAAGCCCTCCTTTGATGGTATTCCCCGGAGAGGGGGTTTCTAGGGTACATATTGTGTTCTTGTGTTGTTTTACTATTAATTTTCGTTGTTCATGAACTTTACTTAGCTAGTGAAATCATTGTACAGATCATAATTTTTATTTCTGCAAGAAGATTAAATTTTATGGGAATAATCTATTGTGTTTGGTTATCATATTGTTGGGTTCAAATTTTTTTACATGGTATCAGAGAAAATATTTGATTGAACACACAGGTCACATAAATTTATAGGCAACTGAAAAGGAACTTGATACAAAAAATCTATTCGGATCTAGTGCATATCTCTTCATATCTAGAGCAGATCACTTGAGATCTAGTGCAGATATATTCAGATCTAGAGCATATATCTTTGGATCTAGTCCAAGTCTAGTTAGATACAACAAGCCTTTTTCATTTTCATATCATATTTTCAGATTCCCATGGCTACCAGTGTGAGGTATGAGGACAGATTGGAGGGAGCCTCCAACTATCTTCAATGGACGGTTAGTATTACAACAATTTTGAAGAAGAAGAAATTGTGGGATTTTTCTAGCACCACAATTACTCCACCCTCCTCAGATTCAATTGCTTTGAACCTCCATGAGGTGAAAGAAGCTAAATCACAAAGGATCCTATTGGATGGTGTCAAGGATCCCTTGATCCTGCATCTAGCTAAAAAGAAGACAACCAAGGAAATGTGGGATTCCTTGACTAAATTGTACCAGAGTGATAACCATAATACAAATATGGCGCTAAGGGACAAACTACATAGCACTAAGATGTCCAAGGGAGAGGGTGTTACTTCTTATTTGACCAAACTCACACAGATCATAGATGATATGGAAGAAGTTGGTGATATTGTTCCAGAGAGTGAATTGGTGTGTATAGCCTTAAATGGTTTTGGAAAATAGTGGGATGTATTTTTCAAATGCGTCGTGGGCCGTGAGTAGTTGCCTATCTGGGAAAGACTATGGAATGACTTCAACTAGAAGGAGATCTAAGAAGGGTCTCAACGTGGCGAGGAGAAGAAGAAATATGATGATGAGGAGAACTTAGCGTTAGCCACTAAGAAAGGAAAAAGAAAGAAGGGTTCTGTAGATGCAACATATTCAAAACAGGGTGGAAAGAAGAAGTTTGACCGTAGCAAGGCCAAATGTTCTGTGTGTCATCAACTTGGAAAATTTTCTAGTTAGTGTCCGAAAAAGAAGAAAGGCAAGGGAATGGGAAAGATGGTAGCTATGGCTGATATGGATGCCTTTGCAACCAAATTTTAGGATGAGTTCTCTCTCATCGCTTACATGAAAAGCTCACTAGTCACAGGGACTTGATACATTGATAGTGTCACATCATGTCACATGATAGGGGTGCGTGAGTATTTCAAAAGGTTGGAGGATTTCACCTCTTATATCTTCATTATTCTTAGAGATGACACTAAGTAGAAGGCCTCTGGATATGGAATAGTCAAGTTCCAAAGGGATTCAAGTAAAGCCTTGTCCATTTGTGATGTTTTATATGTTCCAGGACTAACAAAAACATTAACCTTTGTATCTTAGTTGGAATACAGGGGATATGTTGTGACTTTCTGGAAAGGGAAGGTCTACATACATCTAGAGGGATCTAGCATTATCTTGAACAAATTCATTGGGGTGCAGAGTAATTATATCTACAATTTACAATTTGAGCTAGCTCATGCTTTAGTGATCACTTGTACGAGTAACAGTCAGGATTTGAGTGAGCTATGGCACATAAGGATGGAAATTTTGCATCATGGAGCACTTAAGGTTCTAAGGGAGTCAATGGATGGAATTCCAACATTCAGTTCATATCAACACAAAGTGTGCAACGGGGGTGCTTTGGGAAAGTACGCCAAGACAGTTTTTCCTAGTAGTGACAGTAGGTCCAAGGGCATATTGGACTTAATTCATTCGGATGTCTGTGGGCCCATGTTAGCAATGTCCATTGGAGGGGCTAGTTACTATGTCACCTTCATTGATGACTACTCCAGGAAGACCTGGATCTATTTTATGAATACCAAGGATGAGGTCTTCAGACGGTTCCAAGAGTTTAAAGCTCTTGTGGAGAACCAGACGGGAAGAAAAATTAAGGTTCTTAGATTGGATAATGGCGGAGAGTATACCTCGAGTATCTTCAAGAAGTTTTGAGCAGATTAGGGAATTAAGAGAGAGTTGACTGTGCCATATAATCCACAAAAGAATGGTGTGTCAAAAAGGAAGACCAAATCTATAGTAGGAGCAACAAAGGATATGCTACATGATCAATATTTACCCATGTTTATAGGGGATAAGTCATGCAACATTGCAGTCTATCTGCAGAACATGATTCTACACAAAATCTTGGGGAGGATGATGGTTGAGGATGCATTCACAGGGAAGAGACCAGAGATAGGTCACTTTCACATTTTTGGGTGCTTGGTATACTGTCATGTTCTAACAGAGAAGAGAAACAAGCTAGAGTCTACTATAGAGAAAGTCATCTTAGTCATTTACATTGATACCTCAAATTCCTATAGGGTCTACATTCCAACACTGAGGAAAACAATGGTGAGATGAGATGTGAGATTTGAGGAGGACAAGGCTCTCAGGAATTCCTATGGACAAATGTCATTAGAAGGGAAAGTTCAAATCTTACCTGAGGAGGAGGCTACTCAACCAGGACCCCAAACTTAGAAGGCATGAGTATGAGAAGCTTTCTAAAGAGTTGGATAGAGAAGAAAGTTTTTTTATCTTGATGAAATATTTTTTATCTACTAAGCTAGTATCACTTCCATGATTTCACATGATTTCTATGGTTTTTTTTTCCAAGTATTAAATTTAAAATAAGAGTTTCATGTGTTTGATACTAAGAAATGGAAGTCATCCTTGTTGTTTGAGTCTTACCTATGCATATTTTTCCAAGTCCTAACTTTTTTATAATATTTTCATGTGTTTGATACTAAGAAGTGGAAGCACTTTTAAGAGGTATAGAACATATATAGAAGAAATAGAGAACATGACAAGTACTAAACATATGATATATCTCAATAAAATATCACATAGAAAACCCTGCATTAATAAATAATCACATAAAAATTCATAAACATTAAACATAACCAAAATTGATGGCTATATAAACTATGATGAAAGGAGAAATCACACCTGATCAGATGAACCGGTCGACACAATTGGAATGGTTTCCCCCATGTGCTACTCTTCAGCTGTATGACCCTCTATTTGTCCTGAGCTTCCCTCACTCAATGAAGAAAGATCTTAAATTTCTTGCCAAAATCACTCAACCTCCATAAATATCTGCAAAACAAATACAAGTCATATTTGTAGCACATTATATACTCTAAGATGCATTTTTATGAGAGTGCCAGAACATACATGGATGAGCTCCTCTTGGTTTCTAGAATAATTTATTGGATCCGCACATCTAATAGTGGTTCAAACGACCTCCCTTGATTTGAAGTAGCAACAACGAAGTCAACATTGACTTTGTTGTTTCTCTGTTGGATCAATGGAGGTTTGTTCAAAGATTAAACGACTCCAATAAATTATTCTCTAATTAACAGGGCCAACCATGTGAAGGTGGAAGCTCTTATGGCCTCTCCCCGCCCCCACCCCCCCTCACATCACTCTCAATTACCTTATACCCAATCTATTTTCTACTAGAAAAAATGCATTACAAATATTCAAAACTGATAGAATGTGATTGTAAAGCTATGCAAGAAAGCTAAGCTAAAATAACTAGAAAGTTGTTTGATTTCAATTTTCTTTGAACATAAGAACTAACCATCTATATTTCATTTTTTTCCAACAGGAGTACAAAAAAAGATTTCATAGAAAAAAGATTTTATAAATAGTTATTAAAATATTGTACATCATCATTTAGTTTTAGTCGGCCTCTTCTTCTTAGCTATAAAATTCCTAATAATTTCATCAATATCGATGTCTTTGTTCTCTAGATACTCTTCGAAATCTGATTGTTCTTGCATCCTCTCATGCAGAGAAGATCTAGTCATGGGGTAATAGAGGTTGTTGTAACGAGGCATCATCTACAAAAGAAAAAATATAAAATTTAGATGGCCAATTTTTAAATATCATTGAACAAGTTTAGTAATATAAAAAAAAACACCTGCAATGTCATTATTTACCTAGTGCACTAGTTGGCACCATTGGAATGGTTTCCCCTGCATGCTCCTCTTCAACTGTATGACCCTCAAGTACAACATTCTCTGCCATTGAAACCATAAACTTTATAAGGACAATCTTAAATGTATAAGTAAAAAAAATTAGAAGTATAAAATGTATAACTACGAAATTATTAAGTATATGATTAAAATACATCTACATTACCATCATGTTCCTTAGTCATAGCACCATCATGGGGTTTCACCCCAGTGGAATGGGACTTCATGGGAAAACCATCTTCTAGTTGCAAACCGTTATCAATGCATTGCTCTCCAATATTACTAGTGGGTTGGTTGACAGTGTTTCTCTCCTGATTAAAACAAAGTTGTAACACATTAAATTTATCGATGATATCAAGCATGATTGTATTATATTAATAATGAAAGGTTAATGTGCATTGAATCTTATTTACCTTACCTTGCAAAGTGGCTCTTGGTAATTTCCCCAAGCTTTTTCGGTGTTCAACTATAGCTTTATAGTCGTACTAGTAACCAAGTTGGAGTTCTTCCTCTATGGTTTCAGTACTGAACTCATCACCATGCATTGCATAAGAGTATGCATTTTTAATTTTATTGGTTGCAATTACCTAAAAGTTTGAAGGAGATACAAACAATATATTTGAGTACTTACAATTCATGATTGCAAGTTCAAGTAGTTTCCCTGGCCTAGCCTGTGCTGGCCACATTTGGAAAGCCTTTCCTTTGTTTCCTTTGAAGTGTCAGTCAACCTATCATCAAAAGTTTCAAGTATGTTAATATATACCACACTTTTATTTAGATCTAAAAAAAATTAAAGGTATTGAATTGAAATTGTAATTTACCTTATGGGACCAGCGGGTGTTTTTCCTTTATCTGTCAATTTCTTCTCTTTTGCATTCTCAATGAGGGCCTTCCTCCCTCTATGGAATCATCAGAGGACACTCATACCTATCATTTTGTTTCAAGTGTTTCCTATAGGTTTCCACATAAATTTTAAATATTGGACAACTACAACGGTGGCCAAGGTTTTATTAAATGTGTCTACACCAAAAAAGATTTCAAGATAATCCATAAATTCTTTTTTGAGGGTGGAATTCTTGGAATTCCACCTCTCTTGAATGGTGAGCCCAAAAATCAGCAACGCCTTGTTCTCCAAGACCATATAAACATCATTGTTCCCTATGTTATAACCATTTAAATTTTAGTGTAAAATCGAGATTTCAGGGCTTAGCGAGGTGCTAAACCGGTTTGGAAGTTAGATAAATTTGGCGAAGGGTCAGAAAATGGCAGAAGAGATTAAATTTGGCGGAGGAGTTAAGTAAATCAGGCTCGAAAGGACATAGATTTCCATCCACCGAGATCAACGGTTGGGAGATATTGCGGAGTTTGAAATGGCGTGGAGGTTAAAATATCTAAGCGGTCCAGAAACTCCAGTTGTGGTTTCCCTGCAAAGGTACGCAAAATCTTCTATTATATTTCGGTGCAAAAGGAGGGTTGCCTCAAAACTACTCCATCACACCCCCAAAATCATGTGTTAAATGTCATTAATTGAGTCTAATCTGAGGGCTACATGTAACAATGAAACTTGACAGATAGTCAAATCATCCCAAGAAACCTGGTTGTGTACCATTCGTCCACGCAGTGCCAAATAAGCACAACCAAATAACCGATTTGATACTCATCATTAAAAATTGATATTCAAACGTGAGAGGTCATTATCCCCATAAGTATTTTTCATCAGTATCCAATGATTATAGTTGATTGCGACTATTACTCAAAACCTAGGTGGCATTACTCTATTTTGGGAAATTAACGACTTATTCCAGAACGAGATATATGGGAATTGAATCACTCGTCCAACTCATGTACATTTTGAGGGAAATAGGCTCATGTTTCCTGACAAACCATAGGAAGCCTAGGAGAAAGATTCAACGGTTTTCAACAAATCAGGAAGTCCGAAGAATATGATAGAATTATCAAATAAAAAGAGAGAAAGGCATGTTGCACAAATCTTAACAACGAAATCTCATGCAAAATCTATCGATGAGCCAAGATTAAGTGAAGAGATCAGGTTGAATCTGATTATGAAGGATTTGATTATTAATGAATCTACGGATGGATACAACACAAAAATTGGTGTGATCAAAAGGAAAAAACAACAAAAGGAGGAGGCTAAAGCTAGAACAGTCAAAAGCATTGAAGAAAATCAGCCTAGTTGGCTTGACACGTTAAAGGAAGAGATTGAAAACCTAAAATAAAACTACATAACAAGCTAAATCAGGTATATTTCAAGGGATCGTGTGATATTGTAGACAGGTGGAATTTAGTGGAAAGATCCAAGATATTTTGGTTTTTGTTTGTGATTGTTTCTTAGAAAACAGGAGTTTGGTTTTGATGGCTTACTCCCTCTATAACCGATGTCTATTTTTGGAATATTGGAAAGAATGACCCATTTTTTGGCCTCGTATGTAATTTATCTATATATACTATTAAAAATATAAAAGAAGGGTTCGAATGGCTAGAGAGTGGCCTGCTTTTGTAGCAGGAAAACTTTGTGATTTCTTATGAATTTTAATACAAGCAGAGAAGGTTTTCTTGGATAGTCGAGATTCATCATGGTGTTGATGTTTAGTATGTTTTCCTATATTTCATATTCATGAATGTGTTTTGCTGCTAGTAATAATCTTTAAGTAAAAGAAGGAATTCATCTTTCTTGTGTTCCTTCTCACATTTATTATACTTATTATGTGTTTATTGGTTTCTGGTTCATAATTCACCCTTGATTGGTGCTCTGTTTTCGGTAGCTAGCCTTTATGTTCCTTCTTCTAAAGATATACAAAGAGATTCATCCTATGTTATATGCCTCTTGTCATAGTGGTATTTCCTTTCTTTCCAACTCCCATCTCATATTTCTTATTTGGATAAACACAATGCCTATTTTTCCTTTGTTCCCTCAAGAATACATAGCTTGTAAATCTTCATATGATTTCAGGAGTTGACCCCATTTCCCAACGACCATGTTCTCTTCTTTGTCCTACCAACCCTTTAAAAACTATCCTATTGCAGAATATGACCTATGTGTGTCCATTGCCAAATATTGTTTAGTAAGTTCAGTATCTACATGTCCGAGAGAGCCCTCTCTGGTTGGAAGGGTCAAAATCCAACCTAAAGTTGGTTTGTAGGTTACCTTTGTTATTTGTTTATCAGGAAAACAAATTTATAGAGCACTAACATTCTGGCATCGTTACCGAGGAATGAAGGTGAAATATTCCCTGGGAGAAATGAAAAAGTTTAGATATGAGTATTGATGGTGAAAAGTATTCAGACATAGAAAGGTTGTACATCATTCACCCGACGACTCCATTTTCAAGAATCTAGAATTCAAAATTTTCATGATGACTCCGCTGTTCAAAGACTCAGTAGCCTAAAGATTTTATTGGAAACTCCACTCAAACTTCAAATGTGATTCAGAGACTCCACTGGAGGACAAGATCCATTGACAGAGGTATGAAAGGACATCATGGGAGAAAACAAGTACCTAAAGTTGAGTTTTTTCCAAGACATAATATTTTTTGTTATTAATTTCCTTTTGTCCTTTCCTGAACATGCTAAAAAAAAAATTCTTTACCTGTTGCATTCAAATGATGATCATGAGAATCTTGCAATTGTATATCCTCCTCTTAAAGTTGTACATATATCTCCTTAGTTTATCACTAATTTTGATCAAAATCTTCCATCTGAGCCATGTGATGACCATAGCCAAGTTGATGAGCCTCATGAAACCAAGGATGATGTCTCACCTCTTGTACTTGATCCAACACCCTCCAAGATTCAACATAGATACAATCCTTTAAAATTACCTCACATCCTTCCTGATTTTCCTCCAAAGCACTATAAGTACCTACCTATGTTTGATGGAGAACCTAATGCCATCACAGCTGAAAAACACATCCAAGATTTTGAACATTTTATAGATTTGTTTGATATTGATCATGATGATGTTTGTATGAGGGCCTTCTATCAATCCTTGAAATGGGATACCAAAGACTGGTTTAAACATTTGCATCAAGAGACAATTAGCTCATGGGAGGAATTGAAGAATGTCTTTTTGAAGTTTTGGGGCAAGAAGAAATATCTACAACTTACAAAGTTATATGCCTTAAAAATGAAGAGCAATGAAACTATTTCTACATTCAGTAGAAGTTTTTCCAGTATTTATTACAATTTGCCCAAAGAAATTCAACCCATTGAAGCTGTTGCCATGCTCCGTTATACAACAAGTCTTCATCCTGATTTGTCTTTTCTCTTGATGGAAAGAGGACCTAAGTCCTTACAACAAATGTTTAATGATGCTCAGGATATTCAACACAATATCCAAGCATGAAAACCTATTCAAAATGAGGAGTTGGATGTTAAATAACACGACAATGAATATGGACAGAAAAAAGTTGATTTGAATCTTGAGCAGAGAGTTAATAATATCATAGGCCCTCTTGAAGTTTTAAATGCTAATGATTTTGCAAAGGATTATATTCCACTTATTTAAAGAGAAAGCACTAATTTAGCTTCTAATCCATACCATGATAAGCATGGGGCTGATTGTTTTATTTATTCAATTGTTGACAGTGAAAATTTGCAAATCAACGTGTTGAAGAGCGGGTTGATGTTCCAAGATTTTCCTTGTTAGATGACATTGTAGATGTTGTTGATTTTCCTATATATGATGAATATGATGATGATTATGATGTTGACTTCCTAGAACAACTAGTTGCATGTTCTCTATCAGAAATTTTTTCCTTTTCATCAATGTAATGAGAGCAATCAGCCGACATATCCTAGTTACAAAGAAGAAAATATCGAGTTAGCTGAAGAAAATTCTTTACCTTTATGCTTGTCTTCATTTAAATTGTTGAAAGAACTAAGATCATCACTGAATCAAAGGAATGTGTGTTGATGCCAAATCACATTGATTCACTGGAAAACATTGACAAGAAGTTGCAGCAATCTTCTCATGTGTTTGATGACCCTGTTACTTTTTATACAGAAGGTTTTATCAGTTCAAAATTGCAGCCATTGGTCGAAAATAAATCTAAAAATGAGTATGTTCAGCAATCCAAGGAAATTGAAAAATGTGCATATGAGAATCGTGATGAAAATGAAGAAGGTTTTGAATCAGGTGAAAGAACCTTGCCATTGTGGTTTTCTTCTTTCAAATTGCGGAAGCAAAATGTTTATAATGTTTCAAATCAGAAATCCTCCATGCATGATGTTGGATATGAAGATAGCAGTGAAATTGCAAATGAAAACTATCTTCCATTATGTTTTTCTTCCTTTGAATTGTTGAAGGTAGATCATGAGATAACATAGGAGGCATGGAAGTCTGACTGCATTCACAGTGACACTATTTTTCCTGAGCAAATTTTTATCAGTGAGGAAGACCAACAACCTTCTCGTGCATTTAATAATTGTGTTGTTGATTACATGGAAGGTTATTTCAGTTCAGATTTTCATCTTGTGCTCAACTACCAGCTTGGAAATAAATATGATGGTCAATCAACGTCAATGTTAGATATGAATTGCTTTCCACCAGGGGTTTCATTTCAACCAACACTGTCTTTTGATTCAAAAGATTGTTATTTCTAGCAGTCTCAACAGATTTTTCATCGTCTTGGTGGAAATCAACAGGTTAAATCGCATGAAAACAAGAATGCAGTGGAAGGGGTTTAACATGATCGTTGTTTTGTGCATGTTTTATAGGATCCATTTGTAGTTTTGTTGGAGGCAGTACACAATCCCAATGTTTTTTATTTTTTGAGATTTGAATTTATAGGTAAATTCTTGAATGAATTATCAGTCAACAGGATTTGGAGCAAGCATGTGAAAATAAAACAAACAGTGGATAAAATGCTTGCATGGTTGCATTGGGATTATGATTTCACTTGATTGGCAGTTCATTTCAGCAATTAGGTTAGGTAGGTGCGAATAAACTTGTTGATCAAGAATTTTTCAGTTTGGATTTTAAGTAGTGTGTACAGTCAGATTTTAGGGGTGTATCTGTTAAGCCCTAATATTGTCTCATTACCCCTTAATTGGGGCATATTACATTAGTAATGTTATTTTATTTATGTCGTATTTATTCCATTAGTTGTAATTATATTTCCTAGTCTCCTATTTATACGAAGGAGACATTTTCATTTGGGAACATCTTGTACTTGAACATTTATGTGGGGTAAAAGGAGGTTTCCCCCTTGAAGAGGCTTATTATCTGAAATTATCTCTTTTTCAAGGCATTGAGTACTTATTCTGAGGTTTTTCTATGCTATATTGATATTTTGTTCTTAACATATGGTATCAGAGCTCAAGGTCTTGGGGTTTCGTTGCTACATCTGAGACACCATGGAATTTTTGCTATAACATTTTTCTACAAGGATTCAGAAGGAACGACTTGGAGGATATTTAGTAGAAGGGATCAAGGTACGTTGGGTTAAAATTTCATCTCCTGAGGCCTTATACATTCATAGATACAACCTTTGTAAGATAGGGTTCTGGAATCATCCTGAATTGAGTCATTGCAGAATTTTCGCTATAAATTTTTTTTGTAACGTTTCAGACCCTGAACTCCAGAGGATATTCTAAGAAATTAGTAAGATATATGTGGTAGAAATTTCAGCTTCTGGGTCATCTTAAATTTGTAGATACACCGTGTGGAAGATAGGGTATCTGACTAGTCCTATTGACTAGTCTCAATCAGGTGTTTCGGGTAAAACAATCATAAATTATTCCTAGAGTATCCAAATTGAGTGAGACTAGTTGCATTGGATAGTGGAAATCCTATAGTATTTCTGGTCCACGTTTCAGAATTGTATATCAATTATTTTGTGCAGGGCATGCTATACAAGTGAGATCTCCTGGAAATGCCAAAAATCATCAAGTTGCATGGAAGTTACCATAAATTCCACTTGGCACATCAAATTTTTATCAGACATGTGGAATTTAAGAGAATAAATATCAGAGACCTACAAAAAATAAAAGTTCATACTCAGAAGGGCGGAAATTTTGGACATACAATAAAAGGAAGATTGTCTAGCAGAACCACCTCAAAATCAAGGTTTAAAGTGATACTTGGCCAACATGCCACCAAAAAAGGGAACTTCTACACCAAATAAACCTCCAGACATTCCTACTTGGACTCTTGATGAAGTTGAAGAAATGCGTAGGGACATTAATGATTTACAAAAGAAGACAATAACCAAAGATGAACTACAAGAGATGATGGATTCAATGGAAGCTAAGTTGGATACTAAGATGGATGGTTTAAAAGGGGAGATCATGGAAGGATTGAAAAATTTCCTAATAGAGAGGACACCTGAAAGTGAAAATGTATCCCATGAAATTCATGATGAGGACACAAGGAAGGTGAATCAAGAACGGAGAAACTCCAACTTTGGGTTGAAGACCAACCACGTTGCTAAGATCGATATGAGTAAGTTTGATTCCAAGGACCCAATCACATGGATACTTCAGATGGAGCAATTCTTTGATCTACATAATGTGCCACATACACAAAAGGTACAAATTGCTTCTTCATTGGAAAGAAAATAAATTGAGTTAAGAGGTATGATAGGGAAACCTGGTAAGGTGATAAGCTCTAATGGCATGACAAAATTATTGAAAAAGGGGCATCAAGGCGTTATTGAACAACTATGCTCACTAGATGTTCAAACATCTAAGCCATCTATTCCTCAAGATCTCCAAGGGATCATTGATAAGAATTCCAAAGTATTTGAAGATATTCCCAAAGGTCTTCCACCCACTCGAAATCATGATCATCAAATTCACCTAATTCCTAGGAGTGTTCCTCCTAACATCAGGCCATACAAATACCCTTATGCCCAGAAGAGTGAAATTGAGTGCATGGTTGAAGAAATGTTAGAGGCTGGCATTATTAGACCTAGCCAAAGTTCTTAGTCTGCACTAGTGGTAATGGTATTCAAGAAAGATATCTCATGGCATATGTGTCCAGATTATAGAGATCTCAACAAGATCACTATTAAAGATAAGTTTCCCATTCCCGTCATTGATGAATTTTTAGATGAACTACATGGAGCAATCTATTTCACAAAATTGGATCTTCGTTCAAGGTATCATCAGATTAGAATGAAGGAAGAAGATATCCCAAAAACAACATTCCGAACTCATGAA
>ML807140.1:311924-322409 GCA_009831015.1 Picea engelmannii
ACAAACAGATGTCCCTCAAGCAAGCCAAGAAGGATAATAAATTATCACCAAAGTACTATGGCCCTTATAAGGTGCTGCAAAAGATTGGTACTATGGCATACAAATTGGAGTTGCCTGCATCTTCACGAGTACACCCAGTTTTCTATGTTTCATGCTTAAAGAAGGTTATAGGTGACAATATCTTAGTTCAAACTATATTGCCAGAACTTGACGAGGAAGGAAAAATCATATTGGATCCTGAATCCATCATTGACACAAGAATTCGCCATTTGAGGAATAGATCAATTTCAGAGTATCTCATTAAATGGAGGAAACTGTTGGCTGAATATTCCACTTGGGAAGATGAGTCTTTTATAAAGAAGCATCCAGAGTTACTCAAGCGTTGCAAACAAAACTTGTCTCAAGGGGAGGGGCATGTTAAGCCCTAATATTGGCTCATTACCCCTTAATTGGGGCATATTACATTAGTAATGTTATTTTATTTATGTCAGCTTTATTCCATTAGTTGTAATTATACCTCCTAGTCTCCTATATATACCAAGGAGACATTTTCATTTAAAATCATCTTGTAATTGAACATTTATGAGGGGTAAAAGGAGGTTGCCCCCTCGAAGAGGCTTATTATCTGAAATTCTCTCTTTTTCAAGGTGTTGAGTACTTATTCTAAGGTTTTTCTATGCTATATTGATATTTGGTTCTTAACAGTATCCAATGTTCAGTCTCTAGCTGAGAGCATTTTGTAGACTGTGCTTTTCAGCGGACACTGGTGACAGGTCAGAGAATGGTACACACATGCTTTGGAAGAAGAAAAATGGATCAGGCACAAGATCTACAAGTTCTTTTCTACCTCACTCGGAGAATAGCATCCCCAGTTGGAGCCCATGTTATCACCATTTAAATTTTGGTGTAAAATCGATATTTCAGGGCTTAGCGAGGTGCTAAATTGGTTTGGAAGTCAGACAAATTTGGGGAAGGGTCCGAAAATGGCAGAAGAGATAAAATTTGGCAGAGGATTTAAGTAAATCGGGCTCGAAAGAAAATAGATTGCCATCTGCCAAGATCAACGGTTAGGAGAGATTGCAAATTTTGAAATGGAATAGAGGTTAAAATATCTAAGCGGTCTCGAAATTTCATCCGTAGTTTCCTCGCAAAGGTACATGGCATATTCTAGTATATTTCGGGGTGAAAGTCAGGTTGCCTCAAAACCACTCCATCACACCCCCGAAATCATGTGTTAAATTTCATTAATTGAGTTTAATCTAAGGGATACATGTGACAATGAAACTTAACAGTGAGTCAAATCATCCTAAGAAACCTTCTTGTGTACCATTCATCCACGCAATGACAAATAAGTGTCACCAAATAACTGATTTGATACTCATCATTACAAATTGATAGCCGAACGTGAGAGATCGTTATCCGCATAAGGATTTTTCATCAGTAGCCAATGATTATAATTTATTGCGACTGTTATTCAAAACCTAGGTGACATTACTATATTTTGGGAAATTAATGGCTTATTCTAGAACAAGATATCTGCAAATCGAATCGCTCATCCAACTCATGTGCAGTTTGAGGGAAATAGGCCCATGTTTCTATTGATGTGCGAAAATGACCGTCCGTCAACTAGAAGAACGAATCCGGTCCAGGGTTGTCTAAATAGCCCAATTCATTTGGTATAACTCGTTCCGACGGGTTTAATGGCTCCGTTAGCCAATCGAAAAGTCCTAAAAGAAAAAAATATAAGAAATGAACTAACTAACTAATTACTAATCACTATATATATATGTACATACGTATAATGTAAATATTGTAGATATATTTAAAAGGAAAATTTACTCATTACTTATGTACATGATATACAAACGGCAAGTTTTAATCTAAACTTACAAAACTCAATGTGAAAATGATTTTCTTCGAGGAAGAAGATAAAGAAAGCACATAAAAATATTTTTTGTGTATTTTTCTTTTATAAATCTAAACTAATATACAGAAAATACTATGAAACATAAACTTGTGGATAGTCGAAAAACAAACCATACATTCGAGTTTCAGTGACAAGTAAACGACAAAAAAATGTAAATGAGCTAACATGTTAGTGAGTTTAACGATATGTATCCAAGCATCTGCACGATCAGAGAACATCAAACTCCCATGTCCAAGAGGGAAACCTGGAAGGAACCTTAAAATTGTTCTAAATAAATTCAGAACAATGTGTTGGCAGTTGAGTTTAATAACAAAATAGATGATACGAATAGGTGTTGTGATCTTATGATTGCAAGCAATTACGTTAAGATAAATCTAATTGTAACAATGTTGCATTTAATCATTCAACTAGAAATTAAAGATAAATCCTGTCATTTAAGATGAATAGATGATCACACTGTTAATATCTAGAGCATCAAATAAGGACGATATTTATAAAAGAATTATCCCAAAACACAACAGATTGTGAATTTTAAAGCTATCAAAATCTATAACTATATCAGGATAAACAAAGAATAAATGAGAACACCATTTACAAGAAGCTAAAGCTAAAATGCAAATTTTTGTTCTATTCAAGTTTGTGAATTAATCATCCATATTCAGCCCCAGGCCAAGATGCCTTCATTACAAAAATCTGTAGTATTTAAAGAGATATTGTAAACTAAACATCCTATCTTGTAGGATACGATCAAATCTCAAGATGATTTACTAGTTACAAAAATAGAGGGTCATAAAACCACTCAATATCAAACTGTATCTCCCAAAATTATAAAAGTTTTGTTTTTGTTTTACAAAGTGAGTCAAAAGAAATGGCTAATTAACTAAGTCCATAAATACTCCATGTTTTGAGATCACCACAAGATACATGATATCCTGAAAGAAAAGTGAAATGAAGAAATTAGACATTTATTTAACTATTTTTTTCCAAAATTTTACATGAGAATTGACTGACTATAGGATCTGTTGATTATGTAGCTAGTCTTATTTTAACAAACCAAAATCTAAATCAATCCATATTAATTATAAAATAACAATAAAATCATAACTAAGATAAACAAAAAATATTACCTTTCAACTGAATACTAAATTCGAATCATAGAATCTCAGAGTTAATCACTACTTTGACACAGTCGGCATTTTTTTATTATGACATTTCCGGTCCTTTTGAAACATTTTCCTTGCCTTTGTGCACTGATCTTGAGCTCGCGGTTTTCAATTGTTAATAAGTCGTTCTGAGTTGTAAGGGTATTGATCTTCACTTGAAGAACTAGGACATCTGTGTAATATTGGCCTATCCAATGTAAACATGCATCGCACTATGGAGCTGGGACAGTTGGTTGAGGAAACACATGACTGTGCGTCAAAACACTACCACTATCCACTGTGGGTTTTTGACTGAGTTTGATTCATGGAAAATCTTTGTTATGTTTCAGGCATGATGGCAAGTTATATACAAAATCGTAAGTCTGACTGAGATCCGTTTTAGGGTAATTCGGGTCTTCATCTGCTAGGAAATTTTGGATCGTGGAATCAGAGTTTTCATGGACCTCGATCGATTCAATCGAGCTCACATGAGCTTTTGATCTATTTCGTAAGCTCCTCAAGATTAATCTCCTAGCCCTTTTGTTATTTAACCCTATTTTTGGATTCTTCTTTGACAGTTTGCATGAGTGTTTATTGATGGTCTTTGCAATGGTATTAGGGAAAACATACTTCTCACGCTCAGGAGATTTAAAGACCCTAGGTTCAACATCCTGTTGATCGAATATAGCCAGATCGGGCATATCCCTTTCACAGGGTTTTTCGCATAAGAGATCTGGCCTGTCAATGGAAGGAACAAGAGTCCTTTCTAGCATAAGCTCATCTACCATAGGAATCTCTACAGGAATTGTTGTAGCAAAATAAAAATAGAAAAACGTTTATCTCAACCAGGACGAAAAATCGTAGAAATTTACCTCCAAAGATCGAGACATATCTCTGCAATGATCCATTTTATGGAGAAACTGCCCACAATGAAGGTAAAAGGGCTCATTTTCGTTCTGGTTTTTCAAGGTTTTGATCTAATTCGTCACGGTTTGCTCAGAAATGCTCCCACAAAAATGTGTCTCTGGCAGGCAAAAACGGGATTGAACAGACTGTAACAAGAGCGAATTGAACTAATTGTGGGTTTAGATGGTAGTGGTAGGAGGTAATATTGAACTAAAATGATGGAAACAAAACTAGGAACACACCAGGGAAACCATAACATAAGCAATGGGAGTTTCAGTCATGAAATTTAGGCGTTTCTGGTAATGAATGTTTAGAGTACAGAGCATGGCTCAAGAACCTAGCTCATAATGAGGGAGTTGTCAGTTCAAAATGACAACTGAAGAAAAGTACAGGGTACATCCCATGAATGTTTAAATCTCATCATATGTAATGGGTACCTTGATTTGCCAAGGTTAGGAGTCGGTGTGTTTTGCAAGCCAAAGCATATCGAACATTTAAATCAAAATTGATTTACCAAGATTTTTAAATGAAACAAGCCTATGGTCCTTTTTCCAATTGATACTTGGTATATAAAGGCTCCAAAAATATAGGCTTAAAGTCCAATAGAAAATCAAACAAATGTTTCATCGATATGTGATAAGCTCCAAAACAAAACAACATTCATTCAAAGAGTTAAAAGCACAATGACCCTTCCAAAAACCAAGCCTTAGATACAATTGCAATACGATTACAAATTTTAATGCTTCATTCATGCTTTCAGTCATGAATGAAGTATGAAAACGCAAAATAAAATAAATAGAAACAATCAAAACATCTTTTTACAACCAACAAGTCACCTTCAAATAGCAATATTTACAGGATGAGGTGATGACAGCTACAAGAATTGTCATTTGTCACTTTAAAAGGAAAAAGTTATGTAGGGCTGCCAACAATGGTGACTTACTGGGAGAAACAGTTATCTCTGCATCACCGACGAGTTCATGTTAGGACTGCTTTAGAATGATTACATCTCAAAGAATAGTTGAAGGACATCAAGCATCTCAATCAAATTTCAGCAACCATTACACAGTCCAACTTTAGATATCTTCTTGTTCAAATGAAATACGATGACAAATTTAAAAAATGAGAGCAACAATGTTCAATTCAATGGCTCCGATATTGTTGATAGGGCCACTGCTACCAGAAGGTGTCCATAGCCTCAGAAGGGATGCCAATTAACCCACTCTGACGCCTCTATCTTGTCCAAGAATTTTCAAATCAAAATGAAGGGCACTTATGACCAACATCAAAATTTATACCTGATAACATTCTTGAACCTGACATTGCTTCGCTACCAGTGGGCCTGTTCAGTACCCCGACGAAGTTGTCCTGGCCTCATGCATGCATTTACCCGCTACCAGCATACCTATTTAGTATCTCGATGGGTTTACAAAAACTTCCCACAACTCTCGAGAAATTATTTACAATCTTATACAAGTTTAAAGATATTCAGAAGAGCGGGGTGATGCTGAAAATTCCAGTCTTTAGAACACTTGTCATTTTCCATCCTTTAATTTTATGCTTAATCACCTTCATTATGATCTTAGATTAGTTTCTTAATGAAACTAATTTTTTGAGGATAGAAAGGCATACTTGAGTTTCTTTCTTTAAAAGCAGGGACAACGTAAAAATATTTAAAGATGGTTGTGTCTGCATATAATTATAAAGTGAGACCAGGAAATCTGTTTATTTTCTTTAGCTAGTCTATGTTTCAACAATTTACAGCATTGATGCTCTGAAAAGACCTTAAATTTTTCTTAATAATGATACATTTTAGTTCCCCTCCATGAACTAAAAGGTGACACAGACATAAATTTAGCCAAGAAGCAGCGAAAACAAGAAAAAATGAAAAGAACCAAAATCAGAAAATAAAAGTAAATCAAAACAACAAAAATATGTACAAAGGTGAATCTAAAAACATCACGCGAAATATCTCTTGAGAGACTGAAAGAAAATAGAAAAATCCTCATTGATGTGAATGCAGTCCTACTCGTGGTACCTTGGGTTAGGGTTGAATTTATAGTTCAGATTTTTTTATCTCTATACTTTCTATTTAAAATTTTCATAATAATATTGCGGCTTTGAAAATAAATACTCAATGAAAACCAGAGAGAAAAGGATCAAGCGGACTTCCCTGACAATAGTCATATTATGGTTCTCTTGGTGTGCCCACTTGTGTTCATGACTGCATTAATACAAAGAGAAACAGTGAGAAATAAAACTAAAAGAAAACCTACTCCTAAACCTACTCTAACTACTAAACAAATCAGAATACTACGTGAAGTCATGCTTCCAATGTAGCCATCAGAGTAACTCCAATCCTACAGTAGAAACAAAATCACATATTACTAACAAGAATGGTAGTATATTGAAAAATGACAAAAATATATCATACTCACCTTTATCATCATCATTTAAAAACAAGGCAATCATGATCTTACCATTCCCTTGAATTGTATCAATCCTCCAGCCAATCTGCAATACTATCATGATACATGCATTTACTGACATGGGATTGTTTGAAAGAATTCACATGTGAAAAATATTCCTGGTGAGAATAAAGTATTAGATTATCAAGGAAAGAATCTTGTAAAAAGGTCGGACCAAGATGGCGAGAACTTATAATGACTCTCGATTGAAAAATAAGTGTTTCATTCTCTTGAAAGTTTCCATTGAGTTTAGATATTTCAAGGTTAACTATTTGAGGTGAACTAGACGGAATGACCAATATTTTTGAATAATCATCATTGATAATAATATTTGGCCGATTATACTTTTCAACCTCAAATTGATCATGGAAAAATCTAGATCCTTCTCGAAACACAAATTGAGATGAATCAACGGAAGATGCAATTTGAGACTCTTTCAAATCATTTCTTAATTTACCCACGCATAATTGATGAGAATAAGAATTGATATGTTCATGGGTAGAATTATTTCCCTCTTTATCTTCTATTCGGTAATCTCTTTGTACCTGATTATATAATGTTGAATTCTCTTGAAGGAAATATGGAACATGCAATTGCACAACATTAGGATAAAAAATATCGGGGTACAAGGAATAATATGTAGAAGAATTGAGGAGACGAAATGCATCTATTGAAATGATAGGTATAAGCATTTTGAAATCTGGTTTTGTCCCCTCTCCTTGTATAAACTAATCAACCTCTATTGTATTCTCTTTCAAAGAATACAAGACAATTTCTAAGAGACAATTTGGTTCATTATGTAGGGGGAAAATTGGGGGAAAATCACTAGAGATAGAAGGTTGATTAATAGTGTGACTAATGATTTTGTCTCCTATTGATTGATCATGGATCTGTTCAACTAAATTAGGGGCAGATTTATCATCTATATGATTATCAACTTTACACTCGGCCTCTTTTACTTTAGAAACAGTTATAAAATTTATGAGAGTGTGACAACTGTCGTCTTTTAAATTCAAGGTTCCTTCTTCAACGGGAGGAGACATTGTTTGCAAAGAATGATTAGATGTGACAATTGCATTTTGTAAAGGATAATGTTGCTCATGATTTTCCAAAATGAAAGAAGTTGACAAAAAATTTGGTGCTTCAAAATCTTCAAGATCAACATCAAAATTTGAACCATCTTGAGATTGAGTGTTAGTGCTCAATTCATATTGGTTAACAATTAATTGATCTTTCTCATCTGAGAGAGAAACGAGATATTTAAACCACTCATTAACAAGTGGCATTTCTTTCGAAGGGAACCTAGTACAAACATGAATGACCCTAATTGCAAAATCATTGAATGATTCACCGTTTTCTTTCCTTAGGTAACTTAATTCATCATAATCATAATTGTTAAAGTCTGATAAAAACCCAATTACAAACTCAGACAAAGAATGAATCGAATTAGCTGGAAAAGATTCAAACCAACATTTAACCCGATCTCGGAAAGTGAGAAAAAACAATCTGCATGTAACATTAGGATCAATGATCTTATGTCTTAAACATTTATAAAAAAAATTAGAAATATAGTCTACTGCAGATGTGTTCCCTTCACCATCAAAGGTGAGTTATGAAAAGAGATTAGATGTCTTGTTGGGAATAACTGGTAGTGATAAGTGGAAAGCATGTTCCAACATAGTGATTTGGGGAGCCATGGGGAAATTGAATACATTCGAAATAAAAGATCCTACAGGGCCCTCTTGTCAGTTTGCCCTCCTTCTAACGCCATTTGTTGACGTGTGAAAACGACCGTTCGTCAACTGGAAGAACGAGTTTGGTCCGGGGTTGTCTAAATATCCCAAGCCGTTTGGTATAACTCGTTCCAATGGGTTTAATGGCTTCGTTAGCCAATCGAAAATTCCTAAAAGAAAAAAATAAAAGAAATGAACTAACTAACTAATTACTAATCAATGTATATATATGTACATATGTACAATCTAACTATTGTAGATATATTTAAAAGGAAAATTTACTCATTACTTATGTAAATGATATACAAACTGCAAGTTTTAATCTAAACTTACAAAACTCAATGTGAAAATGATTTTCTTCGAGGAAGCAGATAAAGAAAGCACATAAAAATATTTTTTGTGTATTTTTCTTTTATAAATCTAAACTAATATAAAGAAAATACTATGAAATAGAAATGTGTGGATAGTCGAAATCCAAACCATAGATTCGAGTTTCAGTGACAAGTAAACGACAAAAAAATGTAAATGAGCTAACCTGTTAGTGAGTTTAACGATATGTATCCAAGCATCTTCACAAACAAAGAACGTCCAACTACCATGTCCAAGAGGGAAACCTGCAAGGAACCTTAAGAATATTCTAAATAAATTTAGAACAATGTGTTGGCAGTTGAGTTTAATAACATAATAGATGATACGAATGGGTGATGTGATCTTATGATTGCAAGCAATCACATTAAGATAAATCTGATTGTAACAATGTTGCATTTAATCATTCAACTAGAAATTAAAGATAAATCCTGTCATTTAAGCTGAATAGATGATCACACTGTTAATATCTAGAGCATAAAATATGGACGGTATTTATAAAATAATTATCCCAAAACACAACAAATTGTGAATTCTAAAGATATCAAAATCTTTAAGTATATCAGGACAAACAAAGCATAAATGAGAACACCATTTACAAGAAGCTAAAGCTAAAATGCAAATTGTTGTTCCATTCAAGTTTGTGAATTAATCATCCATATTTAGCCCCAGGCCAAGATGCCTTCATTACAAAAATCTGTAGTATTTAAAGAGCTCTTGTAAACTAAACATCCTATCTTGTAGGATAGGATCAAATCTCCAGATGATTTACTAGTTACAAAAGTAGAGGGTCATAAAACCACTCAATATCAAACTGTATCTCCCAAAATTATAAAAGTTTTGTTTTTGTTTTACAAAATGAGCCAAAAGAAATGGCTAATTAACTAAGTCCAGAAATAATCCATCTTTTGAGATCACCACAAGATACATGATATCCTCAAAGAAAAATGAAATGAAGAAATTAGACATTTATTTAACTAATATTTTCCAAAATTTTACATGAGAATTGACTGGCTACAGAATCTGTTGATTTTGTAGCTAGTCTTATTTAAACCAACAAAAATCTAAATCAGTCCATATTAATTATAAAATAACAATAAAAGCATAACTAAGATAAACAACAAATCTTACCTTTCAACTGAATACTAAATTCGAATCATAGAATCTCAAAGTTAATCACTTCTTGGACACACTCAACATTTTTTTATTATGACATTGTCAGTCCTTTTGAAACATTTTCCTTGCCTTTGTGCACTGATCTTGAGCTCACGGTTTTCAATTGTTAATAAGTCGTTATGAGCAGTAAGGGTCTTTATCTTCGCTTGAAGAACTGGGACATCTGTGTAATATTGGCCTATCCAATGTAAACATACCTCGCACTGTGGAGCTGGGAAAGTTGGTTGAGGAAACACATGACTATGCGTGAAAACACTACCACTATCCACTATGGGTTTTTGACTAAGTTTGATTCTTGGAAAATAATTGTTATGTTTCAGGCATGGTTGAAGGTTATCTACAAAATCGTAATTCTGACTGAGATCCATTTTAGGGTAATTCGGGTCTTCATCTGCCAGGAACTTTTCGATCTCAGAATCAGAGCTTTCATGGACCTCGATCGAGCTCACATGAGCTTTTGATCTATTTCGTAGGCTCCTCGAGATTAATATCCCAACCCTTTTGTTATTTAACCCTATGTTTGGATTCTTATTTGACAATTTTCATGAGTGTTTATTGATGGTCTTTGCAATGGTATTAGGGAAAACATACTTCTCACGCTCAGGAGATTTAATGACCCTAGGGTCTGTTGGCAAATGTTTACCAAGTAGCGTATGCTTGTCATTGATGGCAAGTACAGCAGTGGAGATGGTAGAATAAAAAGGATAAAAGTACCTTGGGGATTCAGACGTGAAAGCTCAGGAGGAACAGCGGTGAAGAAAACGCGC
>ML807140.1:331277-356730 GCA_009831015.1 Picea engelmannii
ATATGTCATTGTTTATTCCCCTGCATTATTATGATCATCATTTAGTGTCTCAGCAAAAATCTTAAAAGAAGCATAATTGTTTAAGCACGGTAACAACTGATTCACCCCCCCCCCTCTTAGTTGACTAACAGGGTCAGCATCCTGTTGCTTGAATATAGCCTGATTGGGCATAGCCTTTCACAAGGTTTTTCGCATAAGAGATCTGGCTTGTCAATGGAAGGAATTAGAGGCCTTTCTAGCATAAGCTTATCTACCACAGGAATCTCTACAGGAATTGTTGTAGCAAAATAAAAATACAAAAACGTTTATCTCAACCGGGACGAAAAATATGAGACATTTACCTCCAAATATCAAGACATATCTCTACAATGATCTAGTTTCTGGATAAACGGCTCGTGATGAAGGTAAAAGGGCTCATTTCAGTTCTAGGTTTTCAAGGGTTTGATCTAATTCGTCATAGTTTTCTCATAAACACTCCTGCAAAAATGTGTCTCTGGCAGGAAAAAACAGGATTGAACAGACTGTAACAAGAGTGAATCGAACTAACTATGGGTTTAGATGGTAGTGGTAGGAGGTAATCCCGAGATAAAATGATGGAAACAAAACTAGGAACACATCAGGGAAACCATAACATAAGCAATGGGAGTTTCAGTCATGAAATTTTGGCATTTATGGTAATGAATGTTTAGAGTACAGAGCATGGCTCAAGAACCTAGCTCGTAATGAGGGAGTTGTCGGTTCAAAAAAACAACTGAAGAAAAGTACAGGGTACATCCAATGAGTGTTTAAATCTCATCATATGTAATGGGTACCTTTATTTTCCAAGGTTAGGAGGAGGTGTGTTTTGCAAGCCAAAGCATATCGAACATTTAAATCAAAAACAATTTATCAAGAGTTTTAAATGAAACAAGCCTATGGTCCTTTTGTCAATCGATACTTGGTATAGAAAGGGTCCAAAACTATAGGCGTATAGTCCAATAACAACTCAAAACAAATGTTTCATCGATATGTGATAAGCTCCAAAACAAAACAACATTCATTCAAAGACTTGAAAGCACAATGACCCTTCCAAAAACCAAGCCTTAGATACAATTGTAATACGATTACAAATTTTAATGCTTCATTCATGCTTTCAGTCATGAATGAAGTATGAAAACGCAAAATAAAATAAATAGAAACAATCAAAACATATTTTTACAACCAACAAGTCACCTTCAAATAGCAATATTTACACGACGAGGTGTTGGCAGCTACAAGAATTTCCATTTGTCACTTTAAAAGGAAAAAATTATGTAGGGTTGCCAACAGTTTCCTCACAAACCAGAGGAATCTAAGGAGAAAGATTCAGTGGTTTTCAACAAATCAAAAAGTCTGAAAAATATGACAGAATTATCAAATAAAAAGAGAGAAAGGCATGTTGCACAAATCTTAACAAGAAAATCTCATGCAAAATTTATCAATAATCCAAGATTAAGTGAAGAGATCAAGTTGAATCCTATTATGAAGGATTTGAATATTAATGGATCTATGGATGGATACAACACATAAGTTGGTGTGAGAAAAATGAAAAAACAATGAAAGGAGGAGGCTAAAGCTGGAACAATCAAAAGCATTGAAGAAAATCAGCCTAGCTGGCTTGACATGTTAAAGGAATATATTGAAAACCTAAAATAAAACTACATAACAAGTTAAATCGAGTATATTTCAGGGGATCTTGCGATACTGTAGACAGGTGGAATTTATTGGAAAGATCCCAGATATTTCGGTTTCTGTTTGTGGTTGTTTCCTAGAAAACAAGAGTTCATTTTTGATGACTTACTCCCTCTATAATCGATGTATATTTTTGGAATCTTTGAAAGAATGACCCATTTTTTGGCCTCGTATGTAATTTATCTATATATACTGTTAAAAAGATAAGAGAAGGCTTCGACTAGTTGGAGAGGGGCATGCCTTTGTAGTAGGAAAACTTTGTGATTTTTTATTAATTTTAATACAATCACAGAAGGTTTTCTTGGATAGCCGCAATTCATCATGGTGTTGATGTTCATTATGTTTTCCTATATTTCATATTCATGAATGTTTTTTGCTGTTAGTAATAATATTTAAGTAAAAGAAGCAATTCATCTTGTTGTTGTTCCTTCTCACATTGATTATACTTGTTATGTGTTTAATGGTTTCTGGTTAGAATTCACCGTTGATTGGTTTTCTGTTTTCGGTAGCTAGCCTTTATGTTTCTTCTTCTAAAGATATACCAAATGTTATATGTCTCTTGTCATAGTGGTATTTCCTTTCTTTCCAACTTCCATATCATATTGCTTATTTGGCTGAACACAATGCTTATTTTGCCTTTGTTCCCTCACGAATACATAGATTGTAAATCTTCATATGATTTCAGGAGTCGACCCCATTTCCCAATGGCCGTGTTCTCTTGTTTGTCCTACCAACCCTTTAAAAACTATCATATTGTAGAATTTGACCTCTATGTGTTCATTGCCAAATCTTTTTGAGTATTTTCAGTCTCTACATGTCTAAGAGAGCCCTCTCTGGTTGGAAAGGTCAGAATCCAACCTAAAGTTGGTTTGTAGGTTACCTCTGTCATTTTTTTATGAGCCAAACAAATTTACAGAGTGCTAACACCCTACACGCAAAAATATTATATGATTATTATTTTAAAAATAATAATTTAAATGATTTATGTTTGTCTACATACATAACATGAAACAATTAAAATTTTAAAAATTACCTGGGACTTTAACTTTCTTTAATGAAATCCCTTCCTCGTTGACCATAAATGTTCCCTTAAGGGTCCTCATGCTAGTCACATGTCTTTCTTTAAGAAAATAAACCATATAGTTGGCCAAATAATCAGCCTCATCTCTGTCACCACCTCTAGAGCCTACCTGTGTGGCTTCCTGGGGGTGTGTGTCATGGCTCCCACCTAATGGTGTGGAAGGTGGAGATATGAATAGTCACGTCCTGGAAGATATATGAGGGCCTGCGTTGGTACCCTCTGGCATCTGTGTAGCACCACTACTATCGACACCATGCATGTCGGGGTTAACAGATCCAAAAATATCTATATCAGAAAGAAAACATTTTTTCATTTAGATAATGTAAAAGCTAAAAAACGAGGTTTCATAATTGATCTTATGAATTAAAATAAAACCACTTGAAATTATGGTTATTACCTTATATGTGTTAATCATTGTCATAACTTCTATGATGCTTTCTTCGACTTCAGGAGTTTGATCTAGAATGTCTAACAAGTGATCTAGTTCCTTGTTTTCTTCATTGATATTTTTTTTTATTATACCATAGGGTCAGGGGATGCATACAAATCCCTTTCACCAAGTGAATCATCATCAGCATCATGGCCCGTGGGTGACATATTTAAACAAAATAAATGTTATTTCAATTACCTGATCTCCACAAAAATAAAATGCACATTAAATGAAATTCAAAAAAAAAATGTTTGTTTGCATGTTCTAAGGTATTAATTTACCATGTTCAGTTTGCCACATTACTGTAAAATTAGAACCGTAATCATGCTCATGAAAAATAAATTCAAATGTATGAAAAATAAAGTTAGTTCATGAATATGCATGGGACAAAAACATGGCATGCTAAAAACATAAAAGTAAAGAGTGACAAAAGAACATAATGAAAATCATAAAATATAAGAGTCATTTCTTACAGGTTGGATAAAATAGTATACATACCTCCCCCATAATAGAAACGTCTGTATCTATTCGATTCAAATTGTAATCAATCAATAACTCTTCCCCTACAACTATTGATTTTATTTCACACATGAATACACGGTTTCCTTCACGCCCCTCAAATATGCAATTGGGTTGCTTATTTGTGGTCGCGAGTTGTGTACTATTTATAAACCTTGCAATATTCCCCACTACTTTGGCCTTCTGTCAATATAGATATTTCTCCTTTATTTTGATCATTGTCTTTTAGTTATATATAATTTGTTGCCAAGCCATATATCTGCATACTTTTTGTATATTGGACTAGTCGTATCCAATATTTGTAGATATAATAGGGTCTGGAATACTCCATCAATTCCCTTAACCCACTGTAACAGACCTTTATACCATCCATGGAAAATATCCCCAAACCATGTAATGGTGATGGAACAATATGGTATATCCTTTCGTTTACACAAAAATCAGTGTTTATTTTAGGAAGATCCTTGGGCACCCATCATTTCTCTATATTTTTGTACCTTAAGGGTACCTCGATGTCATATGTGCTCTCTTGATCATAAGAACATGATCCTCCTTTTGCAAGAAAAAATTACATGCATCTATGGAATTTTCTTCTGATCTTCTCACCTCTAGTTGATATTCGCCTGTTAGACCTACCAGATGTCTCACTTTCCTCTATTCTACTTGAAATTCCCTCACTCAATGAATATAGATCTGACAAATACCTATTTTCTTATACGTCCTATAACACCATCAAATGAGAGAAACAATCAACCATTGTCCTATACAAAATATATAATTAAATTGCATAGATAAAACACGTAGTTTTAAACAAAATTGTTCCAATGAATTGTTTTCATATGAACAATATCTCACCACCCAACCATAAGTTTCCAGTGTATATGCAAGAAGGCATAGTGGTCTATGTTCCCCTTTATCAAAGTTGAAAAATTCAATAGATCATTTTTTGGAAAAACCCACAATAATGAACGTGAGGTATTTGCAAGGTTTTGACGGTGTGGAGGGCACACCACAGATTTCACAAAAAACATTTTTTTATCATTTGATGAAGCCTACGCATCTCTTTGAAAGATGTTCTTTCGGAAAAATGTGAAGGGACAATTTTGATGCATGGTTATGAATTATTGTATCGATAAAACAAAGCCTTAGTTTAAACATTCTAAGTTTTGGTTCTTTTCAGAGTTTTTTGGACATATTATTCTGGTCGAAAATTTTTGGATCTTGGTTGAATGTATATAATTCAAGATAAGGATGTTGTTGTTGAGTGGCCAAATTGCACAAAATAGGGATCATTGGAAAATATAAGGCATAGAATCTAATGAAAGTTTATCATGAGGTGAAGATATCAATATGGCATGCATTAATGGTATGGATGGCATACATTGTCACATTTAAAACTCACCCAAGCAGTGAGAAAATTTGGGGCAAATGGTGCATGGTTTGATTTGTTCAAACATGAACCTAATGCAATGATGATTGTTTGTAATAATGTTTCCAACATGGCATAAGACACTATAAATGACTACAGGACATGGTAGAAATTTCAATAAAATTCTTGAACATGTGGGACATGGATGACATCATTTTCTCTTCTATATGTTGAACATAAGAGAGAAACTTCTGAGACTACAAAGGCATGTTCTTCTAATGGTGATGGATTTGTTAAAGCCTATTTGAATGTTGGGACATTATTAATTGATGATATGCATACACTTGATCATGTTCACAAGGAAGAGACCCTGGAATCATATGTCATTCTAAAAATTTGAAAGTTGTAATCAAGTAATCAAAATTGGAAAGAAACTAAACTTTTCACCTGTTAATGTTGTTGGAATGACATTGTGGAAGGAAATAAAAATGAAATTCTTATATATCTGTCGAAATTCATGATGTGGTACAACATGCTTCATCTTCTCAAGGTTCCCAATTTACATTCTAATAAAAAAGAGATATCATATTTTGACATAGAGAATTGGGCAAATGCAAAAGTTAAAAATACAAGCAGAACTTATCAAATAGAGAGATTGAGGGATAAAAGTCTAAGTTGTAAATGTAATATTTCTCCTTGAACCACTGAGTTTTGTGGAACCTAGGGTTGTGAACTGGTACATTGTCATAAAGGGGTTGAATGAGAAATAAAATAGGTTGAATACAACCTATATAATCAATGTGGCAAGGAAGCTTGGATGCTCAATTTTCCTCCTGCCTAAAAACATTGTTAAAGTCAATCCTAAAATGATACTAATTAACTGCAAGCATTATGCTTTGAAGCTACTGGAAAGTTCAATGAAGCATGTGCAATGCTAGATATAATTAGGGATGAGGGATGCATCCCAATTTTATAGCCAATAATTCTTCACTGAAGTTATTTGTAAAAAAACAAAATATATGGGGCTTGTAGTTCGTTTACTATGATAAGAAAATGTGTAGACCGAATAGATTTAATGCATAATTTGTTTTAAGTGTCCCTTGAACACAAAAATGGAAGTCAAGGCATGCTTCCACTCACATGTGTATATTTTAAGGAATGGAATGTTGGAATGTTGGAGTGTTCATGGTAGGTTCTATTTCACATATCTATATGGATTATACAAGGGATATATTTGAAGAGATCCCCCAGGGTTTACTATTCCAATTGGTCTACTAGGAAGAGCTCCCACATTAAATGTATAGATCCCTTGCCAACTTGTCAACACACTATGTTCGATGTAGAGTATTCTAGGGATCCAACAAGACGCCACAACATAGAGTTGGTCCATCTCATCCCAAAAGGTAGAAGTAACGATATAATTTCCTCAAAACCTTCCACTACAATTCCATAATAACAAGTTCCCTCAATTCACCCTCATTTCTAAAATAGAAAAAAGGATCAAAGCAAGTTATGCGGGGAAATGATGATAAGGAGTTCCATGATCCAAATTTTGAGCCAACAAATAATGGTTGGGGCCATTCCCATGTGATGAATTGTAACACCATTCCATGATAGTGACACATAAAAGATGACTTCTTGATTACATTATTTTTGTATGAATATTTTTTATTCTATATGAATTGGTTGTGTATGCTACATAGACATTTTGCATTACAAAAATGATATATATCAGGTTTTATTGGTTGTTCAATCTTAGTTCATTTGAGAACCCACACATGCATTCCCTCACATGATAGCTACACATGCATGCCCTCACATATTTTTGCATATTTTGGGCATAAATTTGCATCTTGGCTACAATTTGAACTAGCTTGAACAATAAGAAGGAAAATGCAACCACAATACTAAATATGTACTCTATCAACTATGACTCTATTTATACTTCAAAAGAGTCCTATCTAGCCCATCTAATCAATCCCTTCATTGGTGGGAGTTGTTCAATTCAAATCCTCAATATTAGCAAGATATTGAATCACTTAGGGTCTTTATGACTGTCTTTAAGTGCTAGCAGCTTTGAAGGTTGTGAAGGGACAATATCCCTTAAATTTTTCAACCATTAAAAAAAATGTTCTATGTCAATGGATGAAGGAGATAAACTTGTCATGTGGGTCAAATCCTTTCACCATAGTTGCACTATTTCCTTCTTGTGAACCATATTAACTTAAAGATTCAAATCACACAAAAACACTTAATATCAATCATATATCACACTCATATTTAGATTAAGTAATATCACATTTTATTATATAAGAATGAGTCATAATATCTACATCGCTCATCAAAAGTGATAATATTTTCCATGAAGGTCTTGGCTTATGAGGAAAAATGTATCAAATTTGGACATAATGTAGGCCATGGAAAGTGACAAATTGAAGGCCCAACACTAACCCCCAATTGGACGTTTTGCACACCCCTATCTAAAAAAAAGACAATTTCCTAATATGATGATAAGGAGTTCCATGTTCCAAATTTTGAGCCAAAAAATAATGGTTGGGGCCATTCCCATCTGATGAGTTGTAACACCATTCCATGATAGTGACACATAAAATATTAGTATTAGTAGAGGGACACATTCCATGGATAGTGAGATCATTTGAGCACTAGGAGTTGTAAGTTGGGGGTTGTGAATGATAAGGAATGACTGAAGATCATATGGTAATTTGTGTATGATTTCTTGATTACATTCTTTTTGTATGAGTATTTTTTATTCTATATGAATTGGTTGTATAGGTTACATAGACATTTTGCATTACAAAAATGATACGTATCATGGTTTATTAGTTGTTCAATCTTAGTTCATTTGAGAACCCACACATGATAGCTACACATGCATGCCCTCACATATTTTCGCATATTTTGGGTATAAATTTTCCTCTTGGCTACCATTCGAACTAGCTTGAACAACATAAAGGAAAATGCAACCACAATCCTAAATATGTACTCTATCAACTATGACTCTATTTATACTTGAAAAGAGTCTTATCTAGCCCATCTAATCAATCCCTTGATTGGTGGGAATTGTTCCTTAATTACCTAATTTCTTGCATGTTGTTCAAGGAACTATTTCCCTCCTTTGTCAACTCAAATCCTCAAGATTAGCAAGATATTGAATCACTTAGGGCCTTTATGACTGCCTTTAAGTTCTAGTAGCTTTGAAGGTTGTGAAGGGACAATATCCCTTAAATTTCTCAACCATTAAAAAAAGTGGTCTATGCCAATGAATGAAGGAGATAAACTTGTCATGTGGATCAAATCCTTTCACCATGGTTTCATTATTTCCTTCTAGTGAACCATATTAATTAAATATTCAAATCACACAAAACCACAAAAACACTTAATACCAAGCATATATCACATTCATATTTAGATTAAGTAATATCACACTTTATTGTATAAGAATGAGTCATAGTATCTACATTGGTCATCAAAAGTGATAATATTTTCCAGGAAGGTCTTGGCTTATGAGGAAAAATGTATCAAATTTGGACATAATGTGGGCCATGGAAAGTGACAAATTGAAGGCCCATCACTACCCCCCAATTGGAGGTTTTGTACACCCCTATATAAAAAAAATAATGAGGCAGTGCAATGAAACAATTCCAACAGAAACATGATTAGCAGGCCCTCTGCATTCTTATTGATTCTTATGGGAAACAGAAACCTCGTAAGATTAATTTCATGATTGAAAATACATCCCTGCCATTCCAAAGGTACAAAGAGTATGGTCCTTTCCTCAAGGAATCTCTGCGCCTAAAGAACCTAAGTGACAATTCAAAGGAAAAACTACATTGCCAATCTATCATATATTTTTTTTTATGGGATCCATAATACAAAAATTAAGTTGAAAATATCATTTATAAAATACAATTTTATAGGAACCTCATGAGGGGATTTTCATCCACATATGGAGCCAATAGCATTGGTATTCCCTAAAATTACATGTCAACATTTTTAGGGATTTTCATATGAAAATATTGGAAATTCAACAACTCGCCATTCTCTTCTCCCTATGTTTCCCTCAATATATATCTCCCAGTTCCCTTTGTGAGTTGTGTCTCCTTCCTAACCCTTCCCTCGAGCTCTCTCTCCTGTACAGTGCCCTCTGCGAGCTTTCTCTCCTTCATAACCCTACTGATGAGCTCTCTCTCCTAGTTCCCTTCCTTCTCTATATCCTTCCTTCTCCAACGTGCCCTTGAACTCATGAGTCACAACGTGCCCTAGTCTCCTCGCGCTTGATAGAAATGAAGTTTCCCCAGACTAGTTTGATTGGCTCTCACTCGCTTGGACAGGTTTGATCAACTTTTAATCACATCGATGAAATGGAAAAATGTATATTGACATGATATGGAAACCATGCATATTAATTATATCTTCTCCTTTTCATTATTTTTGTGCCATAAAATATCCCTCCTAATTTTGAATCTATCACCTATCAAGAGTTGGAAGACCATGTCACACTTAATGGGGAATGACATTTTTGTGACTTAGCAACCATTATGCAATTCCTTATTCAAACATTCCCCTTAGAGGTGTGATAGTACACAAGGTTAAAATGATCCACTTAGGGTAATTGCATCCTAGTGGAGACAATTAAAATGCCCCAATTTCATCGATCTAGCAAGGCCTTGTTGACAACCCGGAGAATAGTAATTATCCATTCTAGCTATAAGTATAACTATACATGTATTTGAACTTAGTTCATTATAGAGACACCTTTTACAGTTCAATATGGAGGAGATGTGTAATGTAACATAATGTTGAGTTCAATGTACATTGATCAAATATAATAGTTACAAAAAACAACTTGTGAAGTTGGGCCCGATTCACATTATAAACTAGCCTAGATACATATTAACCTATAATTTATCAATAATTGAGAGGGATCGAATAATTTGAGATGAAAACCTCTTTTAGAGTGAAAAAACTTGAGTAAATATTTGTATGTCAGGGGATTTGATCCCTCTTAACACTTGATAAATCCTAGAATATAAAGATAAATCTAGGTTTGTTAACAATAACAACACTATTGTGATAGATAATAACTAAGTTAGTTATCATTTAATCTTGTGTTCTTAGGATATTTATCCGAACCAACAATTATGACATTATTGAAATAATCTATCCTAGATAACAAAAGAAGATAATCTATCCTTTATGGAGTAAGGATCATCATCATAGCAATGTCATGGAAAAACTAATGCCACTAATGTCTTCCTTCTTCATTGATGAATTATCATGAGCACTGCAATCAATTATGTGCATGGAATATATTCATGTTCATCATAGTATAAGTTTATATGTGTTTCATTCACATGGAAAATCCAAGACCTAAAATGTAGATGGAATATTGATTTAAAAGTAGGACAATGAATAATTATATAACATAACTATTGAATGAATGGTTTATTCATCAAGCATCAGAATAGAGGTTCTTGATTGTTGTTATTAGCCTTAGATGATTTATTCCTAAAAATCTAAAGACATAATACTCACTTATACACCACAAACAATGGTTGTGTTAAGGAATGGTTTGGTGCCAATTTTCATTCAAACAATGAATATCCTAATTAGAAATGACATAGGCTTTTAAGTGGTCTAGATGCATTCTAAATATTATTACACTAATAATATGGTATCTACAAAAACCACAAAAATGAATATGAAGAAATAATTTTGTAGAAATTGTAGGAAATTTGCAAGAATAAATATATTACCTTGCAAGAATCTCATGATCGACTTCCTAAACAATAAAATTCCTTACAACTATTGTTTCTCTATTGTGAACACAAATGGAATATTGAAGGATTAGCCAGCGACAACCAATACCTAGTTGGAGGAAGAAAATTCCCTCTTTTAGAATAATGTCGTGACCTAACCTTGATAAATAATTATGGACTATGTCACAATTTCTTCAAAACACACTAATACTCGATAGACCAAAACTCGAAAAATTGCACAAGCTTCATCGGTTATTTGATCTTACCTTTGATTTTTTCTCTTATCTAATCTATTGACCATATTCCACTTATTGGCCACCCAACTATAGACCATTCTCTTATGTGGGTATAATATGATTAATATTTGAGTCTTTAAACCCTCCCATTCCGTCAAGGCATGCATCTAGTGCAACCATGTCAAATTTGAATGACTACAGGAAAAATTTGAGAAACTTTCAATGTTCGCCCCATTACTTTCTCACTTTGCGGGGTCGATGAGAATCAACAATTGTTCTAGTAATCAACATTGGCCATGTTCCTATATCTAATTGGTCTTCTTTTTGGTCACCTTTTCCTTCTCAGTTCTCACATGACCATGTCTTCTTTGACCCCTTCATGACCTAACCTCGATAAATATTTATGGACTATATCACAAGTTTATCAAAATTACACATTAATACTCGATAGACAAGTACTTGAAAAATTGCACAAGCTTCATCGGTTATTTGATCTTATCTTTGATTTTTACTCTCATCTAAGCTATTGACCATATTCCACTTATTGGCCACCCAGCTACAAACCATTCTCTTATGTGGGCAAAATATGAGTAATATTAAAGTCTTTAAACCCTCCCATACCATCAAGGAAACGTTCGAGAAACTTTCAACGTTGGCCCCATTAACTGGTCACTTTGCGGGGTCAACAAGAATCAACACTTATTCTAGTAATCAAGTACACTGGTCATGTGCCTATATATAATTGGTATTCTCTTTGGTCACCTTTTCCTTCTCAGTTCTCACACGCCCATGTCTTCTTTGACCCCTTTTCATGACCTAACCTCGATAAATATTTATGGACTATATCAAAAGTTTTCCAAATTATACATTAATACTCGATAGACAAGTACTCAAAAAATTGCACAAGCTTCATCGGTTATTTGATCTTATCTTTGATTTTTTCTCTCATCTAATCTATTGACCATATTCCACTTATTGGCCACCCAATTACAGACCATTCACTTATGTGGGTATAATATGAGTAATCTTTGAATCTTGAAACCCTTCCATACCATCAAGGCATGCATCTAGTGAAACCATGTCAAATTTCAATGACTACAGGAAAAGTTTGAGAAAATTTAAACATTGGCCCCATTAACTGGTCACTTTGCGGGGTCGACGAGAATCAACACTTATTCTAGTAATCAAGTACACTGGTCATGTGCCTATATATAATTGGTCTTCTCTTTGGTCACCTTTTCCTTCTCAGTTCTCACATGACCATGTCTTATTTGACCCCTTTTCATGACCTAACCTCGATAATTATTTATGGACTACATCACAAGTTTTTCAAAATTACACATTAATACTCGATAGACAAGTACTTGAAAAATTGCACAAGATTCATCGGTTATTTGATCTTATCTTTGATTTTTTCTCTCATCTAAGATATTGACCATATTCCACTTATTGGCCACCCACTTACAGAACATTCTCTTATATGGGTATAATATGAGTAATATTTGAGTCTTGAAACACTCATGTATCATCAAGGCATGCATCTAGTGCAACCATGTCAAATTTCAATGACTACAAGAAACGTTTGAGAAAAGTTCAACGTTGGCCCCATTAACTAGTCACTTTGTGGGGCCAACGAGAATCAACACTTATTCTAGTAATCAAGTACACTGGTCATGTGCTTATATCTAATTGGTCTTCTCTTTGGTCACCTTTTCCTTCTCAGTTCTCACATGGCCATGTCTTCTTTGACCCCTTTTCATGACCTAACCTTGATAAATATTTATGGACTATATCATAAGTTTATCAAAATTACACATTAATACTCGATAGACAAGTACTTTAAAAATTGCACAAGCTTCATCGGTTATTTGATCTTATCTTAGATTTTTTCTCTCATCTAAGATATTGACCATATTCCACTTATTGGCCACCCAGTTATAGACCATTCACTTATGTGGATATAATATGAGTAATATTTGAGTCTTGAAACCCTCCCATACTATCAAGTCATGCATCTAGTGCAACAATGTCAAATTTCAATGACTACAGGAAAAGTTTGAGAAAATTTCAACGTTGGCCCCATTAAATGGTCACTTTGTGGAGTCAACAAGAATCAACACTTATTCTACTAATCAAGTACATTGGTCAAGTGCCTATATCTAATTGGTATTCTCTTTGGTCACCGTTTCCTTCTTAGTTCTCACACAACCATGTCTTCTTTGACCCCTTTTCATGACCTAACCTCGATAAATATTTATGGACTATATCACAAGTTTTTCAAAATTACACATTAATACTCGATAGATAAGTACTCAAAACATTGCACAAGATTTGTTGGTTATTTGATCGTATCTTTGATTTTTTCTCTCATCTAAGCTATTGACCATATTCCACTAATTGGTCACCCAGTTACAAACCATTTCCCTATGTGGGTATAATATGAGTAATCTTTGAGTCTTGAAACCCTCCCATACCGTCAAGGCATGCATCTAGTGCAACCATGTCAAATTTCAACGGCTACAGGAAAAGTTTGATAAAATTTCAATGTTGGCCCCATTAATTGGTCACTTTGTGGGGTCAACGAGAATTAACACTTAGTATAGTAATTAAGTACATTGGTCATGTGCCTATATCTAATTGGTCTTCTCTTTGGTCACCTTTTCCTTCTCATTTCTCACACGACCATGTCTTCTTTGACCCCTTTTCATGACCTAACCTTGATAAATATTTATGGACTATATCACAAGTTTGTCAAAATTACACATTAATACTCGATAGACAAGTACTTGAAAAATTGCACAAACTTCGTCAGTTATTTGATCTTATCTTTGATTTTTTCCCTCATCTAAGTTATTGACCATATTCCACTTATTGGCCACCTAGTTACAAACCATTTCTTATGTGGGTATAATATGAGTAATATTTGAGTCTTGAAACCCTCCCGTACCATCAAGGCATGCATCTAGTGCAACGATGTCAAATTTCAATGACTACAAGAAAATTTTGAGAAAATTTCAACATTGGCCCCATTAACTGGTCACTTTTCGAGGATGACGAGAATCAACACTTATTCTAGTAATCAACACTGGTCATGTGCCTATATCTAATTGGTATTCTCTTTGGTCACCTTTTCCTTCTCAATTCTCACATGGCCATGTCTTCTTTGACCCCTTTTCATGACCTAACCTTGATAAATATTTATGGACTATATCACATGTTTATCAAAACACACTAATACGTGATAGACAAGTACTCGAAAAATTGCACAAGATTTGTCCATTATTTGATCATATCTTTGATTTTTGCTCTCATCTAAGATATTGACCATATTCCACTTATTGGCCATTGTCCAGTTACATAACATTTACTTATGTGGGTATAATATGAGTAATATTTGAGTCTTGACATCATCCCATACTATCAAGGCATGCATCTAATGCAACCATGTCAAATTTCAATCACTACAAAAAACTTTTGAGAAAATTTCAATGTTGGCCCCATTAACTGGTCACTTTGCAGGGTTGATGAGAATCAACACTTATTATAGTAATGAACACTGGTAATGTTCCTATATCTAATTGGTCTTCTCTTTGGTCACCTTTTCCTTTTTAGTTCTAACATGACCATGTCTTCATTGACCCCTTTTCCTGACCTAACCTCCATTATGAAAATATCTTCATTAATGAATTCTGGTGTTTTATAACAATTCATGGGCATGTGCATGAATTCATAATTACTTTCTCATTTCGTTTTGAGATTTATCTCTATTCTTTCATGCCTCTTTTGATCATTGTTCATGTTTGTATCATGAATATGAGTATTATTGTCATTAATTTAGGTTAGTTTATAGGTTAATTTAGTTTAGTTTGGTTTATAGGTTAATTTGGTTTGTAAATATTTGTTGATCAATTGTAAAACAATTGGAAATTTTCTCGAACAACCCTCCCATAAGTATTCAACTCTTAATATTGATTACAACAATAATTAACAACATGTAGCATAGGATATCAAAAAATGAAATAAAACTTAAAAACATGTAATTAACCCAAATAACAAATTATTTAAAGAGAATAATTCATACAAATCAAAATATCTAGTTATGTAACTCATCCAAGGAAACATTTGTATCATCCTTCTTCTGTATCTTCTTCTTGATCATCCAACTCGACATATGTATTAGCATCCGGTTTAGAAACAATTTTGAAAGGATTGATGATATCATCATCATAATCAATGTCATTTTCGAGCATATATTCATCGATATCATGATCAAGAACTGGTGCCTTTTCTTCTACTCTTGGTTCATCTTCTTCATCTTCTTCAATCGTCGACCCATATTATTCCTGCTCTAGCTCTACATCATATTCTTCTTCAATATCATCTTCTTCATCTGCAATATACTTTATTGGCCTTCCTCTTAGATCATATCTAACAACAAATGACCAATCCCTCTTACTTGGAACATTTGAGTAAAATACCTGTTCACATTGACTTGGAAAAACATAGTGGTCATTTACTTTTTCAAAAACCATTGTTTTAATCATCAAAAATCTGTTGGCATGTTGAATAACAATTATTTCCTCATCATGTTCATGCATTCATAACCTATACCATTTGACATCGAACAAAACTGATTTGAAGTAATTAAAGTCACACTCAATTACATCATTCAAAAACCCATAGTATCTATTTTCATATTCTTGAGGACGTATATAACATCCCCAACCACCCACAGGCCGAGGTACGCAACCTTCAAGACCACCCTTGGACTTATTTCTCTTACTGATACCTTTTTAAATTAATAAGGATGCATAAAAGAAAATATCTAACGACATTCACAATAGTAACCAACAAGCGTGCATATTCTAAAGATTCAATTAAACGATAAATAAATACACAGCGGAATACATTCATATACAGGTAAATAATGCCATAACCGAGAGAAATTATCTTTATAAAAGAAGACACCAACTAGCTACAGACCAAGGAAGCTCCACCCAACCATAGACACTACTGCTCTAAACTCAACAACAATGTAACCCTCGAGATAGGGCTATGAATCCACAAGGACGGTTCTATAGTGTTACTTGGCTTCCTGAACCAGTCAACACTCAAGCTCTCATAGGATTTCCTAGGACTTACAGAAATCCAAGTACCCAACTCTCTTCTACCCAACCTGCACCACCCAAGAGAATGGACCTCCACTCTTCTCTGCCATGTAGTCCCTCATACAGTCCTTCTCCTTCCAGGGCTCCAATGAAACTGGTCCAAAATCTCAATTTTGGAACTCTCAGGACTCACAACTATGAACAAACTTGGACACAGGCCAATGCATCTCAGACATGCAGACCTCAATTCATGGCTAGATTACACCAGCGACCACTACAACCAACAATACCATGGATACTCTTCGGCAGTTTGTTTCCCTCTAACAAGCCGAGACATGGATGAGGATGGATTAATGATCGATAGGTAAGGACGGGGTGAATGAACGAGTGAGCAAGTTAATGAATGCATGAACCAGTGAGAAAGTGGACGAGATAAAATAAGTGAATGAAGGAGCGAACGAGCAACCAGCCAACACCCCCCCTCCCAACAGACCAGGGGTGGGTTTAAGTATTTCATGGGGAATCAAGATCTTCCTGGCCTCCCCCAAGACGATCACGTAATTGATCCACTCCCTTAGACAAAGGGTTAATTAAAATAGGAAATAAAAATGTATCCCCTCAAGCCCCCTCTCTTGTGGAATCATAGCCCCTTATAACTCTAGTCCTTATCTGTCTAGCAGCCAGTGATGTATTTATTAATAATAATGATAAAAACATTACATTTCTTGGGCACATTGGCCTTTTAATAAGTGTTTGGGCACTCTGGCCTCTCAACATTGTAAAAATACATTATTTAAAATGGGGGTTTAAAATATGGGGTGTTACATCCCCTCCCCCTTATTCTGGCACTGTCCTTAGTGCATATAAAAAATAGAGATCAAAATCTCAAAATTTATTCAAAAATATGCAGGTACTCTACACACATGGCATGTTCATGCTCCCAGGTAGCATCTTCAGGACTGTAGCAGGTCCATCGAACTTTTACCAGCTCTATAACTTGATTCCAGGGCATTTTGACCTTTTTGTCCAATACCTGCATTGGTTGAACCTAAAAGTCTCCCGCTGTCTCTACCTGAATCAGACACCAATCAATAACATGGTTAGTATCATGTACATATTTCTTTAGTAAAGAGACATGAAATACATTATGCACATTCATGGAAGCATGCAATTCAAGCATGTATGCAACTACCCCTATTTTGTCCAATATTTCAAATGGACCATAGAATCTGGCTGCCAGCTTTGTACAACTACCCAATTTCAAAGAGCTTTTCTTGGGATTAACTTTCAGAAGTACATGCTCCCCTACTTTAAATTATCTATTTGTCTTGTTCTTATCTGCATAAACTTTTTGTATATCCTGAGTTGCCTTGAAATTATGCTTGATCTTAACCATGTGGTCTTCCATATCCTTGAGCAACTCTGGCCCAAGTACCACTCTCTCTATTGGGTTGTCCTAGCTCACTGGAGTATTGCATTTCCTACCATACAAGGCTTCAAATTGGCTCATTCTCAATGAATGTTGATACCCATTATTATATGCAAACTCAACCAAGTGCAAGTAATCTTCCCACTTAGATGGCTTATCCATCACATACATTATCAACATATCTTCAATTACTCAATTGACCCTCTCTGTTTTCCGATCTGATTGTGCATGGTATGTTGTGCTAAAGTTTATATTTGTACCAAATCCTTTAAACAATCCCCTCCATAAATTGGAGGTAAACTTTTTATCTTTGTCCGAGACAATTGTCAAAGGTATCCCATGCAATCTAGCAATCCCTCTCATGTAAATTTATGCAATATTAGCCGTTGTATTGGTTGTTTTTACAGGAACAAAATGAGAAACCTTTGTTAATTTGTCAACCAACACCATGATTGAATCATGTTTCCTTGTTGTCCTCAGTAATTTAGTTATGAAATCAATGGTTATCACTTCCCATTTCTTCTCTAGGATTGGTAATGGCTGCAGCAAACCCATCGGGTGCCTATGCTCAACCTTCACCTTTTGACATTCCATACATCGAGCGATGTAATAAAAAACATCCTTTTTCATTCACGGCCAAAAGAATTGGCTTCTTACTGATGTAATCATTTTCCGATAACTGAGATGTCCAACATAAGGAACATCATGCATTTCCTTCAATACCAAATTCCTCAATTCTTCGGAACTAGGAACATAGATTTTATTCTTATGCATGAGTAATCCATCTTCCTTTATCTCATACTCCTTTATTTTTTGTTTTACATCTCCTTGTTGTAATATTTCCTTTACCTGTAGGTAATGTTTATCTGTAACAAGATCATCTAAAATCTTTCTCTTTGATTATGACCGATGCATACTGATAGTAGTAACATGCATGAGATGCACTCTTCTACTAAGTGAATCGACAACTTTATTCTCTTTTCCTTTGATATGCTTGATATCGAGGTCATATTCACTTAAAAATTCCAGCCATCTTGTTTGCCTGACATTCAAGGTTGGTTGTTCAAAAAGATACTTCAGGCCAATGTGGTCTGTCCTTAATTCAAATATCTTCCCCATGAGGTAATGCCTCCACATCCTCAAGGAGTGGAAAATGGAAGCAAGATCCAAGTCATGTGTGGCATAATTCCTCTCATTATCCTTAATATTTTTGAATTCATAACCAATGACATGTCCATTTTTCATGAGGACTCCCCCAAGTCCTTCCTTACATGCATCTATACATACCAAAAAAAAATCATTTTGGTCCGCAATCTTAAACATAGGTGCACTATTAAGTAATTCCTTCAACAAATTAAAATTCTCTTCACACTTAGGTGTCCATTCAAATTTAATTCCCTTCTTTTGCAAAGAAGTGATGGGATGAGCAATATTAGAGAGCCCTACTATGAACCTTCTGCAGTAACCAACTAATCCCATAAAAGATCTGACTTCTGACACATTTCTGGGTGTTGGCCATCCTCTAATGGCTTCAATATTCTTTGGATCTACTGCTATGGCCTGCTCTGAAATAATGTGTCCCGAGTAATGGATCTGCTTTTGATAAAAATAACACTTACTCAGCTTGGCATACAACTGATGTTCTCTCGGCACTTGCAATACTAGTATTAAGTGATGTTCATGCTCCTCTTCGGACTTGAAATAGACAAGTATGTCATCCAAGAACACTATGAAAAACTTATCTAAATAATTTCTGAATATGTCATTCATTAGGCACATAAAGACAATTGGTGCATTGGTAAGTCCAAATGGCAC
Organism: Picea engelmannii; assembly: GCA_009831015.1. Lineage (NCBI taxonomy): Eukaryota > Viridiplantae > Streptophyta > Pinopsida > Pinales > Pinaceae > Picea > Picea engelmannii. The sequence continues at coordinate 350,755 of ML807140.1, forward strand.
CACTACAAATTTATAATGCCCATACCTAGTCCTAAAGGTTGTCTTATGAATGTCTTCTTCCTTGATTCTTACCTGATGGTATCCTAACCTCAGGTAAATCTTTGAAAATATATTTTCTCCTATTAGATGATCAAAGAGGTCATCAATTTTTGGTATAGGATACTTGTTCTTTATGGTATACTTATTCAGTTGTCGAAATTCAATACACAGCCTCAACGTTCCATCCTTATTTTTGAAAAAAAGCACTGGTGCTCCTCAAGGTGAAACACTTGGACGTATGTAACCTTTCTTCAACAATTCCTCCAACTTCATTTGTAATTATTTTAACTATGGTGTGCTCATTCTGTAAGGTGTTTTTGACACTAGGACAGATCCAGGCACTAGATCAATAGAGAAATATATCTCCCTTTTTGGTGGAAACCCTGGTATTTCTTGGAATACATCCTCGAATTCTTGTAGTATCGAGAAATATTAAAGGCTTGGCCCCTTTGTGCTTTCTAGATCCTCCACATGTGCTTCATAAAATTGGCATCCTTTCCTAAAACATCTCTTTAGTTGTAAGGCTAAAATCTCCCTTATAAAGACGGGTCTTGGAACTCCTTTCAGAGTGTTTTGTTTTCCATCTTCATCAAGATAGGTAAATGTCTTGCTATGATAATCTAGGACAACATGAGGCTTGTTCATCCAATCCACTCCAATTATAATATCATAAGACCCCAATGGTATGATATTTAGATCAACATTTGTATTCACACCATTAAGATTTATGGAACATCCTCTGACCATATCATGGATTCTCCTTTTGGTTCCAATGGAAAGTTGAACCAAACTTGATTTTCCAAGATTACTTTTCTCCAGATGTAATCTATCCACTATTTTAGGGTCAATGTAACAATGACTTGATCATGAATCAATTAAAATAACAACAACCTGATTTATGATCTTGCCTTCCACCTCGATCATATTGGATTGGTACTTTTCTTGTCGATCATCTAAAGATGCATAGATTCTTCCCATATCTTTGACTGTTGTATCCTCATGGAAATTGTGCACAATCTTCACTCTGTCCTTTTTGTGTGGGCAATCCTTGTACAGGTGATCTTATTTGCATCCCCAACATTGGATAGGTGGTCTTCCTCTTTTTCCCAAGGAGTCTTCTTTCTTGGATTCACCCTTAGCATACTGATCTTGATGATTTCTATTAGGCTCATTCCTAATGAAGGGAGGTTTGAATCCTTTCCTCCTCTGATCGGACTTATCCTTCTTCTTATCCTTCCAAGATTTTTGTAGGGATTCTCTACCCTGACCTTGCTCATACAGGTATTTATCCTTTATGATGGCATTAGTCAAGGTCTTGGGCTCATCATACATAATATTTTCTTTATAAAAGGTTGGAAATACACTCAAGAACCTTTGTATCTTTACCTTTTCATCGTTTATAAACCCAACATATTTTAACAATCCCAAGAACTTTTTCTCATATTTTTCCATAGTCATGCTTCCTAGCCTGAGTTCAAAAAAATCCTACATTTTCTTGTCATAGAAATTCTCTGAGAGGTACTCCTTCTGGAAGTACTTCTTGAACTACTACCAAGTGATCCTATTCTCATTAATATGTTCAACTTGCTTCAGTTGATCCCACCACATTGCAACTTTCCCGTGTAAATGGTAGGTGGAAATCTTGGCTTCTAGGTTTTATGAATAGTTATGCAATTGAAAATACCTCCTGAGTCCAAGAAACCATGCTTCGACATCATCTTCCCTTCCTTTTTCACCATCAAAGGAGGGTGGCTTAATCTTTCTCATCTCTCCTTGCAAAATGTCCACTTCCTATATCCTTCTCTGGTGCCTAATAGGAGACACCTTTGGACTACTTATGTCATCTTTCAATGCATAAAATTTCTTTTTGAGTAAGGAGGTGAGTGGTGTCTATGATTTCTGCTGGAACTTATTGAATAACCAACTCTTCCACGATCCTCTCTTCTTTCACGAGACCTGCCTTATTCCTCTTGTTTTGAGTTTGGTCGCTTCTTCGTTTGCCTTTGCAACTGATTCAATCTCTGCAACACTCGAGAATTTATCTTAATTTTCCCTATCATCAGTCTCTCATTTTGTGATTTTTAGCTCTTCACTTCTATTTCCAATCTTTTTACAGTTTCTATTAATGTTTCCCACTCTCCTCTTTCATTGCTTCCATTGGAATCTGTCTCTTCCTTACCAATTCTGTTATTTTGGCCTTTAGCCTCCTTATCATGGCTGGAGGCTCCCAAGACTTCTTCCATTTATTCAATATGCATTCTGAGATGATGTGTTTAAACCCTTTAATTATGCAAAATGTGCAAGCGACCATTTCGTTAGAATTAAGCATATGATAAAAAAAAATTCCAAACCATATTACTAGTCCCTTTTCTTCTCAATTCATGAAGAACATATATGTATCAATCTACATTGTATAATGCTTCCATGTTATCCCTTGGCCGATACAGAATTTAATTCTGCACAGGCACTCCCTTCAAACCACTTCCCCAGGTGACCATGGCTCAAAAATGCGACCAAATCCTTCCAGGCACTTTTTGTGTTAGAAATTACTATATCGGAGATCATGTGGTTGAAAATCGATTGAGGGCTCAGATCGACGATCAAAAGTAATTGCGGATTGACAATGTGCTCACCCCTTATCGAAGAGATTTGTCCCCATTATCTCAAAAGTGCTTGCCCAAATATCCTTTAAATCGTGGTCATTAATCCCTTGTCCTGACGAGATCAATGGCGCTGGAAAATAGCGGGCTACAAACTAGCGTGTCCACTAATTTTTCATCCTCTCCTCGCAATGGTCCCCCACCGTCAATTTTTTGTTCACATATCGACAGCTATGAATCACTTTGTCTCTTCAAGCTTCGTTTCAAAATCTCTGCCTTCAATTTCTCCCGAAGTGTTGATCCTCCGAACCACTATGAGATCTAGTGTCACATGTCTTCTGGGATCAATGATCGATATGTGCTCCAGCCTTCAGGCCTTCGGGAGTTCTCGACCCGATGCAAACTGTCACATATTTTTCCTCTGGATTTCCCAGTCTTCGGACTGCACAATCTGTCGCGATGTGGTGAAATACTAGAAGCAGACACGTGGCCCAATCAGGAAGTGACATGTGTCACGTTCTAACTAAAATATCAATCTTCCACAGGTTCAAATCACTGAAACATGACACACATCCCATGTGTGCATGTCATCCCAGGTGATGTCATCATGCCCCACCACTTCGTCTCTTCGAGCTTCGAAACTTCGGGCTTTGGGAGTTTCCACACTAGCACACTCCAATTCTCCCGAAATCTGAATTCCCAAACTAGCCAATCTGTCAACACATGTCCCTTTTGATGAAAAGTCTGGATGAAATCCGGGCTTTGGGACTTCAATATTTTTCACATCATCACACTCCATTTCTCCCAAATACTTGCTATGTCTAACGGTCCCTAACTCTCCTGAAATCCATTGCTCCATCCAACGATCGACGATACTTCGGGACTCAGCCTTTGGCAGTTCAAGCTTTGCATGCCTACCAAGATTGTCGAAGTGACAAAGTTACGAACTATTACCCTTCTCTCTTGGCCTTGATAGACGATCGACGATCATCAATCTAGATCTGATGACTGGGACTTAATCTTTCCCAACATCTACTTTTTCCTTCATCGGACGACTCCTACTCACTGGCCCTCCAATCTGACGATCCAGATCTCCCTTGATCCCACAGTGGTGATCGCTCCTAGATTTGAAAGGGATGGTCACGGTCCTTCGATACGTTACCAAGAATCTTCAACGTTTTGGCTTCTACGTGGACTCTACAATGCCAGTCCTCCTGATCTTTTTAACTTCACGGTCAAAATTCTATATCAACCACGAGACACTGACCAATAGACCCGACCCATATTGGCCTGGTGTTGCAACCAAAAGATCTAATACCAATATGTAACATCCCTAGCCACCCACAGATCGGGGTACGCCACCTTCAAGCCCACCCTTGGACTTTTTTCTCTTACTGATACCTTTTTAAATTAATAAGGAAGCATAAAAGAAAAAAACTAACGACATGCACAACAATAACTAGCAAGCATGCATATTCTAAAGATTCAATTAAACGATAAATAAATACACAACGGAATACATTCATATACAGGTAAATAATACCATAACATAGAGCACTTATGTTTATAAAATAAGACCCCAACTGGCTGCAGACCAAGGACGTTCCACCCAACCATAGACATTATTGCTCCAAACTCCACAACAGTGTCACCCCCGAGCTAGGGATATGAATCCACAAGGACAGTTCCAGAGTGTTACCTAGCTTCTCAAACTAGTCAACACTCAAGCTCTCACAGGCTTTCCCAACACTCGTAGCAATCCAAGTACCCGTCTCTCTTCTACCCAGCCTGCACCACCCAAGAGAAATGACCTCCACCCTTTTCTGCCATGCAGTCCCTCAGGAAGTCCTTCTCCTTCCAGGGCTCCAACGCAACTGGTCCAGAATCTCAATCTTGGAACTCTCAGGACTTGCATCTATGAAGAAATATGGACACACACCAACACATAACATACATGCAGGATCAAGTCATTGTTGGATTACACCAGCGACCACTACAACCAACAATACCATGGATACTCTTCGGCGGTTTGTTTCCCTTTCCCAAGCCGAGACATGGATGAGGATGAATTAATGAGTGATAGTTAAGGACAGGGTGAATGAACGAGTGAGCAAGTTAATGAATGAATGAACCAGTGAGAAAGTGGACGAGATAAAATAAGTGAATGAAGGAGTGAATGAGAAACCAGCCAACACCCCCCCTCCCAACAGACCAGGGGTGGGTTTAAGTATTTCATGGGGAATCAAGAACCTCCTGGCCTCCCCCAAGCCGATCACGTAATTGATTCACTCCCTTAGACAAAGGGTTAATTAAAATAGGAAATAAACATGTATCCCCTCAAGCCCCCTCTCTTGTGGAATCATAGCCCCTTATAACTCTAGTCCTTGTCCGTCTAGCAGCCAGTGATGTATTTATTCATAATAATGATAAAAACATTACATTTCTTGGGCGCACTGGCCTTTTAATAATTGTTTGGGCACTCTGGCCTCTCAAAATTGTAACAATACATTATTTAAAATGGGGGTTTAAAATATGGGGTGTTACATCCCCTCCCCCTTATTCTGGCACTGTCCCTAGTGCATATACAAAATAGATATCAAAATCTCAAAATTTATTCAAAAATATGCAGGTACTCTACACACATGGCATGTTCATGCTCCCAGGTAGCATCTTCAGGACCGTAGTGGGTCCACCGAACTTTTACCAGCTCTATAACTTGATTCCAGGGCATTTTGACCTTTTTGTCCAATACCTGCATTGGTTGAACCTAAAAGTCTCCCGCTGTCTCTACCTGAATCAGACACCAATCAATAACATGGTTAGGATCATGTACATATTTCTTTAGTAAAGAGACATGAAATACATTATGCACATTCATGGAAGCATGCAATTCAAGCATGTATGCAACTAGCCCTATTTTCTCCAATATTTCAAATGGACCACAGAATCTGGCTGCCAGCTTTGTACAACTACCCAATTTCAAAGAGCTTTTCTTGGGATTAACTTTCAGAAGTACATGCTCCCCTACTTTAAATTATCGATTTGTCTTGTTCTTATCTGCATAAACTTTCTGTATATCCTTAGTTGCCTTGAAATTCTGCTTGATCTTAACCATGTGGTCTTCCATATCCTTGAGCAACTCTGGCCCAAGTACCACTCTCTCTATTGGGTTGTCCTAGCTCACTGGAGTATTTCATTTCCTACCATACAAGGCTTCAAATTGGCTCATTCTCAATGAATGTTGATACCCATTATTATATGCAAACTCAACCAAGTGCAAGTAATCTTCCCACTTAGATGGCTTATCCATCACATACATTATCAACATATCTTCAAT
>ML807140.1:358807-410059 GCA_009831015.1 Picea engelmannii
TGGAAATTGTGCACAATCTTCACTCTGTCCTTTTTGTGTGGGCAATCCTTGTACAGGTGATCTTATTTGCATCCCCAACATTGGATAGGTGGTCTTCCTCTTTTTCCCAAGGAGTCTTCTTTCTTGGATTCACCCTTAGCATATTGATATTGATGATTTCTATTAGGCTCATTCCTAATGAAGGGAGGTTTGAATCCTTTCCTCCTCTGATCAGACTTCTCCTTATTCTTATCCTTCCAAGATTTTTGTAGGGATTCTCTACCCTGACCTTCCTCATACATGTATTTATCCTTTATGATGGCATTAGTCAAGGTCTTGGGCTCATCATACATAATATTTTCTTTATAAAAGGTTGGAAATACACTCAAGAACCTTTGTATCTTTACCTTTTCATCGTTTATAAACCCAACATATTTTAACAATCCCAAGAACTTTTTCTCATATTCTTCCATAGTCATGCTTCCTAGCCTGAGTTCAAAGAAATCCTACATTTTCTTGTCATAGAAATTCTCTAAGAGGTACTCCTTCTGGAAGTACTTCTTGAACTACTTCCAAGTGATCCTATTCTCATTAATATGTTCAACTTGCTTCAGTTGATCCCACCACATTGAATCTTTCCCGTGTAAATGGTAGGTGGAAATCCTGGCTTCTAGGTTTTATGAATAGTTATGCAATTGAAAATACCTCCCGAGTCCAAGAAACCATGCTTTGACATCATCTTCCCTTCCTTTTTCACCATCAAAGGAGGGTGGCTTAATCTTTCTCATCTCTCCTTACAAAATGTCCACTTCTTATATCCTTCTCTGGTGCCTAATAGGAGACACCTTTGGACTACTTATGGCATCTTTCGATGCATAAAATTTCTTTTTTAGTAAGGAGGTGAGTGGTGTCTATGATTTCTGCTGGAACTTATTGAATAACCAACTCTTCCACGATCCTCTCTTCTTTCACGAGACCTGCCTTATTCCTCTTGTTTTGAGTTTGGCCGCTTCTTCGTTTGCCTTTGCAACTGATTCAATCTCTACAGCACTCGATAATTTATCATAATTTTCCCTATCATCAGTCTCTCATTGTGTGATTTTTAGCAATGCACTTCTATGTCCAAGCTTTTTACAGTTTCTATTAATGTTTCCCACTCTCCTCTTTCATTGCGTCCATTGGACTCTATCTCTTCATTACCAATTCTATAATTCTGGCCTTCAGCCTCCTTATCATGGCTGGAGGCTCCCTCGCCTTCTTCCATTTATTCAATATGCATTCTGAGTTGATGTGTTTAAACCCCTTAATTATGCAAAATGTGTAAGCGACCATTTCGTTAGAATTAAGCATATGATAAAAAAAAATTCCAAACCATATTACAAGTCTCTTTTCTTCTCAATTCATGAAGAACATATATGTATCAATCTACATTGTATAATGCTTCCATGTTATCCCTTGGCCGATACAGAATTTAATTCTGCACAGGCACTCCCTTCAAACCACTTCCCCGGGTGACTATGACTCAAAATCGCGACCAAATCCTTCCAGGCACTTTTTGTGTTAGAAATTACTATATCGGAGATCATGTGGTTGAAAATCGATTGAGGGCTTAGATCGACTGTCAAATGTAATTGTGGATTGACAACGTGCTCGCCCCTTATTGAAGAGATTTGTCCCCATTATCTCAAAAGTGCTTGCCCAAATATCCTTTAAATTGTGGTCGTTGATCCCTTGTCCTGACGAGATCAATGGTGCTGGAAAATAGCGAGCTACGAACTAGCATGTCCACTAATTTTTCATCCTCTCCTCGCAATGGTCCCCCACCATCAATTTTTTGTTCACATATCGACGGCTATGAATCACTTCGTCTCTTCAAGCTTCGTTTCAAAATCTCTGCCTTCACTTTCTCCCGAAGTGTCGATCCTTCGAACCACTATGAGATCTAGTGTCACATGTATTCTGGGATCAATCATCGATATGTGCTCTAGCCTTTAGGCCTTCGGGAGTTCTAGACCCGACGCAAACTGTCACATATTTTTCCTCTAGATTTCCCAGTCTTCGGACTGCACAATCTATCGCGATGTGGTGAAATACTAGAAGCAGACACGTGGCCCAATCAGGAAGTGACATGTGTCACGTTCTAACTAAAATTCCAATCTTCCACAGGTTCAAATCACTGAAACATGACACACATTCCATGTGTGCATGTCATCCCAGGTGATGTCATCATGCCCCACCACTTCGTCTCTTCGAGCTTCAGAACTTCAGGCTTTGGGAGTTTCCACACTAGCACACTCCAATTCTCCCAAAATCTGAATTCCCAAACTAGCCAATCTGGCATCACATGTCCCTTTTGATGAACAGTCTGGATGAAATCCGGGCTTTGGGACTTCAAGATTTTTCACATCATCACACTCCATTTCTCCCAAATACTTGCTAGATCTAACGGTCCCTAACTCTCCCGAAATCCATTGCTCCATCCAACGATCGACGATACTTCGGGACTCCAGCCTTTGGCAGTTCAAACTTTGCATGCCTACCAAGATTATCAAAGCGACAAAGTTACAAAGTATTACCCTTCTCTCTTGGCCTTGATAGACGACTGACGATCATCAATCTAGATCTGACGACTGGGACTTAACCTTTCCCAACTTCTACTTTTTCCTTCATCGGACGACTCCTACTCATCGGTCCTCCAATCAGACGATCCAGATCTCCCTTAATCCCACAGTGGCGATCGCTCCTGGATTTGAAAGGGATGGTCACGGTCCTTCGATCCCTTACCAAGAATATTCGACGTTTTGTCTTCTACGTGGACTCTACAATGCCATTCCTCCTGATCTTTTTAACTTCACGGTCAAAATTCTATATCAACCACGAGACACTGACCAATAGACCCAACCCATACTGGCCTGGTGTTGCAACCAAAAGATCTAATACCAATATGTAACGTCCCTAGCCACCCACAGACCTGGGTACGCCACCTTCAAGACCACCCTTGGACTTTTTTCTCTTACTGATACCTTTTTATATTAATAAGGAAGCATAAAAGAAAAAAACTAACGACATGCACAACAATAACTAGCAAGCATGCATATTTTAAAGATTCAATTAAATGATAAATAAATACACAAAGGAATACATTCATATACAGGTAAATAATACCATAACATAGAGCACTTATGTTTATAAAATAAGACCCCAACTGGTTGCAGACCAAGGACGTTCCACCCAACCATAGACATTATTGATCCAAACTCCACAACAGTGTCACCCCCGAGCTAGGGATATGAATCCACAAGGAAAATTCCAGAGTGTTACTTGGCTTCTCGAACTAGTCAACACTCAAGCTCTCACAGGATTTCCCAACACTCACAGCAATCCAAGTATCCGTCTCTCTTCTACCCAGCCTGCACCACCCAAGAGAAGGGACCTCCACCCTTCTCTGCCTTGCAGTCCCTCAGGAAGTCCTTCTCCTTCTAGGGCTCCAACACAATTGGTCCAGAATCTCATTGTTGGAACTCTCAGGACTTGCAGCTATGAACAAAGATGGACACACACCAACGCATATCATACATGCAGGATTAAGTCATGGCTGGATTACACCAACGACCAGTACAACCAACAATACCATGGCTACTCTTTGGCAATTCATTTCCATTTCCCGAGCCGATACACATATGAGGATGTATTAATGAGTGATAGGTAAGGACGGGGTGAAAGAACGAGTGAGAAAGTGAATGAACACATGAACAATGAGCAAGTGGACAAGCGAAAATAAGAGAACAAGCAAATGAGAAAACGAGCAATTAGCCAAACCCCCCCAATAGACCAGGGGCGGGTTTAAGTATTTTGTGGGGAATCAAGAACCTCCTGGCCTCCCCCAAGAAGCTCATGTAACTGATCCACTCCGTTAGACAAAAGGGTAATTAAAATAGGAAATAAACATTTATCCCCTCAAGCCCCCTCTCTTGTGGAGTCATATCCCCCTATAACTCTAGTCCTTGTTCGTATAGCGACCAACGACGCATTTATTATTAATAATGATAAAAAAAATTACATTTCTTGGGCACACTGGCCTTTTAATAATTGTTTGGGCACTCTGGCCTCTCCTCATTGTAACAATACATTATTTAAAATAGGGGTTCAAAACCTGGGGTGTTACAACGTCTATCACTCCTAGAGGAAACATTAGTGACCTGGAATACTACAGTTATCCCACTATCAGAAGTTTTCTCGGTTTCATCTTATTGTTTGATGCAAAATTTACTGCCATTACACCACATAACCTTGTGGTGTTTCAAATGCAATATGTCATACATGTAAAAGATGCATTGTCAATTAATAATAAACAAATTTATATCACTTGGAAAGTATAATATGAAAAAAAAACACCTACAATCACATTAATATAATATAAAATAACTGAATAAAATGGGTGAATTTTCTTTCATTTCCATCTTTCAAACAATATGCTAAATCTATTTCCCTCTACGTAACATCAGAATCACCATTACAACAAGCTTCTCTAACCAATTCAGACAATTATTTCCATGATAACCTACCTCCATGACATTGTTTACATCTATCAATCCACACCTTCATCTAGTCAAGATTGTTTGCAATGTATAAATGTAGTGCATCCCAATCTTGAGCAACTAACCGATCAAAAAGTCACAATTCACAAATATTAAATATTAGTTATAACCATGGTAAATATTAATAAATGATGAAAGAATAAATATTAAATGAGTATGATCACATACACAAAAAAACGAAAATTATATTTATTACAAATATCCACAATTTAATTACCTCTCACTTTCTTCATTGTACCTTTCCCCAGCAGCTGCTCCCCTTCAAAGTTTTGATGGAGTTGACATCCCAAATGCAATCCACTGCATGCATAGCTTGCGCTACTAATTTAGGAAGATACTAACTAATATACACCATGGATTCATATACCATATATCCCTCCGCCATAGAATCCTCAGGACGTGCTCTTTTTCTAACCAAAGCCTTCAATGATTTCAAGTGCCTCTCCACCATCCACATTGATCTTGTGTGTACAGGTCCACACATTTCAATATCCTCAACTTGGTGTATGAGGTAGTGTTCTTTTTCATTGACAAATGTTGGAGGTAGATACTTTTTTCATTTCACACATTAGCCGAGGAATTTCTCTCTTCCAATACTTTATATCATCTTCATGTATTTATTTCAATCACAACCATATAAATATCATGACGTAAGAAAATAACATGTTTCAACAAAACATAATACATATTACATTACAAGTAAAACACATGTCATTAACTACAACAAAAAATTGAAAAAATTGTTTGTATATATATATATATATATTGCAGCTACTTACCTCATGTATTTTCCAAGATCATATATAACTTGTTTGGCATTGTTTTCAAAGTCATTTGGGAGAGATGGAGGTAGAACATACTGTAACAATAAAAATGAATCATTACTTGTTTCAAAACTAGAAAAAAAATGTATACGAACAATATATAAATATGAATACTAAAATTATTAATTATCTTAATGAAGGTATGACAATCATGTGTTTTTACCCCACCAAATTCACCTTTCTTCGTTAAGATATTCTTTATGTTTGAACAAAAACCCGTGGGAAATTTAATTATTTGAATGACCTCTTTTACACCATTGCTTTGTTTCTCTGTTAATAACCATGGAAGGTTATTTTGGTCTCCATCACTATTTGATCATATCACACTTTGCATTGTATGATTGGCTTCCTGAATGTCATTACAAATTTTGACAATTTTTTCTTTAGCCCTCCTGCCATCTATGATTCACCATAATGTTTCTATCACATTCTTCCTGATATGCATTGTATCAAACAAATGAACTATTTTTAGCTCCTCATAGTAAGGAAACCTCATGAATTGAGTGGGATAACATTTCATTCCTCATGGAATACTATTATTACTACCTTCACGATGACGACATTGATGAAGCATAAAAAAATCAGAACATTATTTATAAAAAGCGGTAAAATAAATTGAATAATTAAAATAAAATTTCAAAAACATGATTTCATTTACGATACATAAACTAAATGTGTACCTCGAGGATTAATTCGGTCATATGCCAACTTCCATAGGCGAGGTGTCATTGTTTGTGGTTTTAGTCCAGTCTATTTTTTCCCATTGAAAATATATTTTTCAATAGTATGATACTTATGGTTCTTAGAGGGGAAGTGTCTATACTCATCAAACACCTCCTTTCCTAAAACATTTGACTGATGAGATTTCATCTTAGTACCACAAACTGGACATTCAAATTTACCATTTGTTTGAATACCTGCAACAAATGGATTAATGTGAATTATTAATATACGAAATGATTATTTAAACAACATGCATGATATATTCAATTAATTATATACTATTCAAGCGTGCAATATGGAACATTACATACCACAAAAATGTGTTAGTCCCGAGGCATCATGAATTGTCTATAAAATTATTCCACGACATTGAAATCTCTTCTTCCCAATTGGTTTACAGATGTCATACATAGTGATGCCCTCCCATAAATTTAGTAGCTCGTCGATAAGTGGCTCAATATACACATTCATATATTTAACTTGGTACTTACCTAATTGTTTGAAATCACACGAAATCACTATCATGGTATGTATATATACGTAAATAAATAAATAAAATATATTATGCAAAAAAAAGAGAAAAATGAAAAATTTACATTCAAAAAATCAATGTAAACAAATACCCAGAACAATCATTGTCAACATTATGTGCTCCCTCTTTATTAACATCCAAGGAGGAATGTTATTGTTGATAACAAAAATAGGCCACACTGAGTAAATAGACCGAAGCTCTCCAAATGGATTAACACCGTTAGTTGCCAATGAAATCCTAACATTACGAGGTTCATCTGCAAATTCTGGCCATTTTACAACAATTTCCCTAAATGCATAACCACATGTAGGCATTCGAAGAATTCCATCTTCAATTATCTTTTGTGCATGATAATCCATAAACTACACTATGCTTTGGCACCTGAACAATTGCTACCAACGTGGAATTATGGGAATATGTAAGAGAACCTTTCGAGGCACCATTTTTATTACTTTATCAAATCAATATCTATTGATACCACATATCGACAATTTTTTTTCCGATACATGTTGTCCATAATATATAATATGATCATCAAGACATGCTTCTATACTTTGATACTCCATTCCAATGTCTTTCGTAATGGCATGTAAATCGCGATATGTGCGAGGTAAAATATTTGATGAGGGTAACATAAATTCACCTAATAATCTAAAACGTAAAAAAGTAACTAGTTAATGTAAAGAATAGTAATTGTAAATATTGAATTTTTGTTTTACACATTAATTAACACTAAAGAAAGGGGAAAAATTCAACCTTTATGTAGATGTGATGAAACATATTACATACCTTAGGATCTGTGTCATACAAGTGATCGACAAATGATTTGTAACCTTTAATTTCACCAGCAACAATGTAGTGGAGAGAATATTTTCTCTTGAACCTTTATAAAGTAGTTTATTTTCCTTTTCAATCAGAGGTTCATCATAAATTCCATCACTATTGTCCCCATGATCCTCATCTAGATGACCGAATAAGTCTTGGATCATTTGATTTGTCCCATCATCTTGAACTATGTTATTATTTTCATCTACTTCCATGGGATCATTAACTTGATCTTCATTATCTGCTTTATGTTCCTCATCTTGTACAACATCATTTCTGTTACTACTTGGTGATTTCAACAAAACGTTAGGGGGAAAATCTAACTTTATACTTACAAACAATCATGCAAAATTAGTGCATGTATAAAAAAGTATAAAAGTTTGAGAATACAATCAATATGAAAACAAATAATGAATATATATATATATATATATATATATATATATATATATATATAGTTAATTACCATGGGACGATATTCATTTGATCCCCCATCCATGTGCCCATATTTTCTACAATGTTATTTAGTTGTTTCTAGTACAACAATTTTTGCAAGGGCAACAACATTTACTGTCACTCTTTTCACCCTCTTTAATTTTTTTCCCACCTCTAATGTTTTCTGACATTCTTCCCTGGAGACATATATTGATGATTATATTATAAAATTGAGTGGTGTATAATATAATATCTATTATATTTTTCTATTATAACATATGAAAAAAAAACATGTTTTTGTTCGCCAAGAAGACCTTGTACCCTTTTTGAACCGTCGTTGTTATAGAAAACTTATCACAACATCCCTAAAATGCAATATATTTATAGATTTTATAACCTCACAATTATTATGATAGTTGACCAAGTCAATGTTGACTTTGTAAAATAGTGGGTGACCATTAGGGAGGGGGACCTAGTGTCCACATCATCGCAAGAGCGATGCACATTTGATGTCATATCCTTTGCAACGACCTTTAGAATACGTCACTCTTGCAATTATCTAAAAAGTATGTCACACATGCAACAATATCGGGCAAGATGGAGAAAAAAACTCAAATTCCCTCTGTTTTTCTATAGTGTGGTCAATTTTTTCCATAACGTCGCAATTTTTCCAATATGTAATAGTGAAAATCCCAAGGATTATGTGTTCAACCTTCCCCCTTTTAATATAAAGGGTTATCTGTGAGACCAAGCATCATTCTAAAATTCTCAATATTTTCTCTTCCAAGCGCTTTTGTAAAGATACCCACAATTTGCTCATATGTGGAACAATGTCTCAAGTGAATTGTCTTGTTCAATAGTGATACTTTGTGTTTATGTGATTTTTTCAATCATGGAATCTAGGATTCTTGCCCAACTTGATTGTAGAAGTATTGTCAACTAGAAGAGGAGTAGAATTCACTTGTCCCTCCTCCAAATCTTCAAGTAATTTCTTGAGCCACACAATCACCTTTGTCGCCTCTATAGCTGCCGCATATTATTCCTCTGTTGTGGAATCTGCTAGAACTGATTATTTATGTGATCTCCAGGATACAGTTGTTGATCCAAGATTGATGAGATAGCTTGAAGTTGATACTCCATTTTCCTTATCTCCATCAAAGTCTAAATCAAAATATTCGATCAGGTTGAAGTCATCTACCTTAGAGTACTTGAGTCTAAAATTTTGAGTTACTTTCAAGTATTTTAGAACTCTTTTTGTAGCTGACCAATGTCCTTCACAAGGATTTTGTAGGAACGTGGAAAGAATCCCAACAACAATTGAAATGTTTGGTCTGGTGGTAGTAAGATAGATAAGACTTCCAACAAGTTGTCTATACTTGGTTGCATCCTAAAATTCATTCCCTTCTTTTGATGTGAGTTTCAAATTATGTTCCATTGGAACAGAAATGAGATTGCACTCAGCCATTCCAAACTTGTTCAATAGTTCTCCAATTTACTTCTTCTAGGAGATGAATATGTACTTTGGATCTTGTATCACTTCAATGCCCAAATAGTAGTGAAGATGTCCTAAATATGTCATCTCGAAGCATTTATTCAACTCTTTATTTATGGATGAAATGTAGTTATCATTGTTCCATGTTATGAATAGATCATCTACATATAATACAAGATACACAATAGTTCCAAATTTCTTGACAAAAAAACTTGCATCGTCAATATTGAAAGGCTTGAAATTTAATTTTAGAAGATGCTTGGTTAAATTTTCATACCATGCTCACGGTGCTTGTTTCAATCCATATAAGGATTTTACGAGCTTGAGTTGGAGCACAGTGAGGAAACCTAGGGTTAATCATTCAAATACCAACAAATCCTTTAGACACTAGCCATTTCGGCATCACCTATAGAGAAACTAAAGTCTCACCTGAGGCATCTAGAGGGGCTTCAGGAACCAAGGTTTTGTTGTGATGAGGGGAAGTGAGGCATTCAACATATCATTTACTCATGTGTGTAGTTTCCATTACTTAACAATACTTATTATGTGTCAGACCCTATGTGCGGCATTCCTTTACTTTGTGTTCATTCAATTGCTAATTACTTCATTGTGTGACATTTTAACAACATATATAAATAACACATCCAACATATTAATCATTTATCATCATTTCATCCTAAAATTAAACATCATACAATGAAAACACATTAAAACACACAGGTTTAATGTGGTTCACCCAAATGGGCTATGTCCACAACTTATGGCTTCTTTTATTAGTCATTGATAATTCTCTTACAGTTGTGCATTGTGCTACAAAATATGAAACAATAACATTACCCAAAATTGCCTAGTCATTTTTCTCCAGTCATAGCTTCACTCCTCAATCATATTGATTTGTATTTTATGGGAAGAACAAAATGAATAAAGATCTATATTATTAACAAAAAGATTCAATGAACAATAACATAGATACATTAAAACTTTGCTTCTTATTAATAAATAAATATGTTGAAACTATAAAATGCAGACTGAAACAAGCTTGTTAGAAGGGGGGTGGCTTATCTCTAAGAAGAGATGTGATGGTTGTGCTCATTCACAAGAATATGAGTACAATGAGGCTCCAAAGGAATTTTTACATCAAACATGAATTCCAAAACCCTAGACATCCAAAAACCTAACTCTAGGAGATGAAGCGCCAAAAGTCATGTGGGCCCCGTTGGGGCCCAGTTAGTACATCAACTTCCCAAGGTCATAAATTTTGCATATGATATTCGTTTTAGGCACACGGTAGCCCATTGGAAAGGTATATACAAGGAATACACATTATTCTATCACTCTTGACTCTGTTAATAGTGTGACTATGGCGGTCCCAAAAAACGTTGTTTAGGGCCTCAAAACGACCCTGAAAGTTTAGGACCCAAAAAGCTAGAAAAAAACTTCCAAGATGAAATCTATAAATGAGCCAGTTGGAATAGGTGGGTGGACACCGATATCCACATATATCAATACTACCCCATTAGGAATCGATGGTCTCCATTGCATTGAGTTTCCCCATCAGATGAGGAAATTTCTATTGAATTTTCCCTCGAGCGAGCCACTTGCCTTGGTGCAGGAGTTGCCCTTCTTTGACAACCTGATAAAGTTGGATCCTCTATTGGCGAGTTCCCTTGACCTTTGTTTCCACGATATTATCAGTGGATTCATGTTCCATGAAGTCAGGGTTGAGCTTTGTGGGTGTCAATTGTTCTGCTATCTCTCAAGTGTCCAATAATGGTAGAAAATATGGTTGAAGGAAGTCCACACTAAATACTAGATGCAAGACAAGGAAGGGGGGAATGTTGAGCTCAAAAACATTATCACCCATAGCCTTGGTTATGGTGTAAGGTCCATAGCGAAGTGGATGAAGCTTATGATGGGGCCCTGTAAGGCGTTCTTACTACAAGTGAAGCCAAACTTTATCTCCCACCTGAAACTTGTGTGGCACCATGTGTTGATCATGGCACTTCTTGTACCTGGCATTGGAATTATGTAAAATATCCTGAATCTATTGGAGGATGTGTTGGATCTGCTCAATCAACCTAGTAGCTTTGTCGGATTTATTTTTAGCATGGGACGAGTCGGTCTGGGTGGCCACAAGGGCTACTGTAACATCCATGGGACCCAATGGTTGAAATCCCAACCAGACCTTAAAGGGGATCTAGCTGGTTGAGCTATGTAGGGCTATGTTGTAGATATGTTGAACATAGGGAAGACTCTCATCCCATGTGTGGGGATGATTGGAATTGTACATGTGCAGGATATGCATAATCATCTGGTTGATGACTTCAGTTTGGCCATCTATCTGGGGGGTGGACGGCAATGGATTTGGTGAGCTTGGTGTCTAGAAATGATGAGAGGATTGACCAGAAGGTGCTAAGGAACCATTTGTCTTGATATAAGATGATGGTTTGTGGTATCCAAAAATGTACCCACACTCATTCAAAGAAGATATTGGTAGTGGCTTCTGTTTTGATGCTCTTCTTGCAGGCGGCCATAATCACCATTTTACAAAAATGATCAACCACCACAAAACACAGTCATTTCCCCGCTTGGTTTACGAAAGGTTTGACTTGTAGTCTATCGAGATGGATTCCCAGGGCATTTAGGGAGTAGGAAGAGGGGTGTACATGCCTTGTTTCTTAATGACCTATTTGGAAATGGTAGAGGAAGTGTATGACCTGATATACTTGCTAACATCATGTCGAAGTTTCAGCCAATAGAATCGTTGTTTCAACACTGTCGTTATCTTTTCTATGCCAAACTATCCTGCCACCTGACTGTAGTGGGATTCCAAAATCATGTTCAATCGCTCACTTGATGGAACACATAGATGGACCAGATGGCACAAAAACCCATCATGAAGATGGAAATCAGTGAAATATGTGTTTGCACCCAACATCTGGTAGGTGGCGGAGAAGTCGGGATCACTCTCATAGAGTTGGGGCTACCCAAAGTTCTTGTGGTCGTAGGAGTTTAGCACCATGGTGAGTTCTGCAAATGGAAGGCGGATGAGGCAATCATCGACATGGTTGGTTCTTCCTATATCATACTTGATGTTGAGATGGAATTATTGTAATTATGTAGACCACTTATGATGGTGGTCATTCTGTAATTTTCCTTGTGTCTTCTTGAACTGCAACGACTTATGATCAATGTGGATGATTGTCTCCTTCCCAAGAATTTAATTCCTCCACTGGAGGCAGGATTTCACAATGGAGTACATTTATTTGTCGTAAGTAGGGTACTTATAGAAGACATATGATAGTATCTCACTATGATAATCCACAGGGTGTCCGTACTGAGTGATAATTGTGCCCACAACATAGTCTTAATCATTTTTCTCAATCTCAAAGTGTTATTGTAGGTCAAGTAATGAGAGAACTGGGGCTGAGCACAAGCATCGCTTCAAATCATCGAACACTTTTTTTCTTGGCAGGACCCACATGAACTTTTCCTTACCACCACCCTTGGTTACTTAGCTGAGGGCCCATGCAATATGGGATAATTCCAACACAAACCTGCGATAGAAATTGGAAAGGCCTAAAAAGATATGAAGCTTAGTGAGTGTGGTTGGCGCTGGACAAGCACGAATGACCTGGATATTCATTGGATCCACATGCACTCCATGCTCATAAACAATGTATCCTAGGTATTGGACCTTGTCCATGCTGAAGGAGCATTTTTCTGAATTTGCATATAGCTTGTGTTGTCGCGGAGTGTGCAAAACTTGTTGAATATGTTGCAAATGTTCTACCCAATTCTGGTTGTATATGAGGATGTCATCCTAATACACCACCAGAAAATAATTGGTGAAAGGTTGCAAGATATCATCCATCATCTTTATGAAATTTGTTGGGGCATTTGTCAAACCAAAGGGCATGAACAACCATTCAAAAAGACCTTATTTAGACTTGAAGGAATTTTTCCATACATCTATGTTCTCTATTGGGACATGATGGTAGCCAGACTTCATATCAATCTTATTTAAGTATTTTCCCCCCTTGAGCTAGTCAAGGAGATTGTCGATTCAGGGAATCGGGTACCAATTCCTGACGATGATGTTATTTAGGGCCCGATAATCGATGCAAAGTTGTCAGGTCCCATATTTATTCTTCACAATCATTATTGGGCTTCCACACGGTGATGAGATGGGTCGGATGTGCCCATTTTGGAGCAGTTCTTGGATCTGATGCTTGATCTCATCGTTCTCTAACAAAGAGTAGTGATAGACTATCCCATTGGGTAGAGGTGCAACGAGGGTCATATCGATTGAATTCTTGACTTGATAGTATAGAGGTACCCCAGTGGGTGAGGAGAATATGTCTTTGTATTCTTCCATGACCTTATCCACTTGCTTCTATTGTGTGGAGAGATCAGTTGTGGAGGCCATGGATGTGGCTACAACCTTTCTCTCACTTTGAGAGTGAATATTGAAGAAGAAAAACTTCTCATTCTGAGATATTACCTTCTTGCATTGCCTGGCAGAGATCAAGGAAATGGTAGTAGGTGGGACTACCTCGGGTATCATGTAACATTTCTTGTCTAGGGAAATAATAACACTATGAGGACTAGACTCATATATAACATAAATTTTCCATAAATAATTTTGGCCCAAAAGAACATCACAAACATCAAGGGGAGAAACATCACACAATGCCTCATCTTTGAATGGATTGATGTCATAGGACAGGCGGTACTGTCGGATGACGCGAAGATCACTTCCTTGGAAGAGGCATCCAATGGTGTATGGTTGTGGGTGCAGTTTTGTCAGTGGGGCCAACCGCTTGATGACCTCCACTGAGATGAGTTTCTTTTGGATACTGCTATTAATGATGAAGTGCAACGGAGTACCCTTCACCCACATCTGTGAATGAAAGAGGCGCTCACCTTATTCTGGATCATCAAGCTCACCGGGATGGATCTTGGTGGTAAAAATAGTGGCACTAGGTTCCACATCAATAATCCATCTCCCATTTTATGGTTCTAACTCAGATTCAGAACCCGCATCTGATTTAGAGGCTTTCACCTCATCCAATAATGACTATTTTGAGCAGCAATCAATAGTGTTATGCCAGGGGATCTTATGGAAGTCACACCACTTCCCTATTTCTTTCCTCATCTTTCCATTGTCCTTCTTTGTTTGTTTCTTAGACTAGTTTTCCTGAGGTTATCCATAATTTTTTTTCCCTTTTTCTGTGGGTTGGGGCTTCTCTTTCCTTGCTTCTGTTGAGAGGGGTTCCTAGACCTACACTATCGTGTATTTTGTTTAAGCTTCTGCTTGATTTTGTGAGCATATCAATAGGACGGAACCAAGGAAGAGATGTACACAAACTCCATTTATATCTGGATGTATATATGTAGACCATCGTGTTACTTGAGTACCATATTTCATTAAGAATATTTTATACCCATCTTGTTATGTAGGATATGGAATTATTTATGAAGTATGCACTATTTGGTACCTTTCCTTCCGCATTGTGGTCCATCTTGTATATAAGTCATCATAACACCCAACAACGTAGTATTGTTCCTTAATAACATCCCTAAAGGGCTCTCGAGTGAGTGAAAATATAAATAATGAGGCTTCCTCTATTTTCTTTTTCTCACAGAAAGTATACCACCAATATTTGACATGGGGGACGACCTTGAGGAGTGCAAATGTAATCTTTTCTCTATTGGAAAAGTTATGGACAGAAAAATACCCTTCTAGAAGATTCAACCATTTATCTACAACATTTTCATCTATCTTAACTTCAAATATAGGAATATCAAAGTTGATATTTACCTTGAAGGGGGTGGTTCCTCTACTCAAGGAAGATTCATCTCCTATTGGTATTCATCGAAGGATTCGTGAAAAATTATCCATCATCTCATTCCTTTGTTGTACGATGGATTCCTCGAGAAACAGTTTGAAAGGATCTCTTGTCCCATTGTATTTCTTTTCTCCCACCATGGAAGGTCACTTGGGCATGTGACAGCTCTTTCCCTGAAGAGAAAAAATATCGAGACCCAACTCTTTGTACCCTAACCTTGTCGGGGACATACACTAAGAATAACAAGGAGCATATCGTTCTGATACCACTGATCCGGATTTTATGAGCATAATGAAATGAATATAGATTAATATTCTTAACACAGAGATTCAATGAACAATAACAGAGATATAGTAAAACTTGGCTTCCTATTAATAAAGAAATATGCTAAAACTGTAAAATGCAAACTGAAATAAGCTTGTTAGAATGGTGGCGGCTTATCTCTGAGAAGAGATGTGATGATTGTTCTCATTTGCAAGGAGATGTGTACAATGATGCTCCAAAGGCCTATTTACATAAAACATGAATTACAAAACCCTAGACATCCAAAAACCTAACTCTAGGAGATGAAGCGCCAAAAGTAATGTGGGCCCCGTTGGGGTAAGTTAGTACATCAATTGCCCAGGGTCGTAACTTTTGCATACGATTTTAGTTTTATGCACATGATAGCCCATCAGAAAGGTTTTTCCAAGGAATACACATTATGACATCACACTTTGATTCCATCTACAATGTGACTATGGCGGGCCCAAAAAACGTTGTTTAGGGCCTCAAAATGGCCCCTAAAGTTTAGGACCTGAAAAGATAGAAAACAACTCCCAAGATGAAATATGTAAATGAGATAGTTGGAATAGGTGGTTGGAGATTGATATCCACTTGTATCACATACCTCAAGATTATTCCTTCTCTCAACTCAACTTAGCTACAATCTCTATATCAACCTTCCATACATTACATGACATTTCATTACATCCCTTACTCCCCAAAAACCGCTTACATATTTATACATAAAAATAGGGCTAAGCCCATTACAAAGTGGAAAAAATATCCCAAAAATCCTAACGATCTATAATTTTTTTCCACCTATTGCACACTAATTTTTCACGTATCCTTTTGTCTTGCGCTTTGACTCCTTAAATTCCACTCTCGTCGCGCCCTCTGGTCCATCTTCTAACTACCTTTTAGTCTTTGACTTCTTCTAGCGTAGATCCCAAAAATGATCTAAAATGTCCATCCAACAGGCCCCCAACACTCACTTGTGGCTCATCCCAAGACACTTAGACCTTCTTCCATTCATGCACCAGGAATGCTTAGAAGGTTTCCTTTGTTGTCGCGACCTTTTCTTTGACCTCTAGTTCCTTTTGTAAAATCTCGTCCACATTGTCTATACTGACACGAGTGTGCATCTTCTCGACACCTTCCTCACCTTCATGTTTGATGATTCCTTAAGCTGCAGATAAGGTCATTTTCATTGTGTATGCTTCCTCCTGTAATACTTCTATTTATTGTGTGTGAGTCTGATGCTCTGCCCTTAGTTGATTCATTTATGAAAATATTTTTTTATTCTCATTCATCACAATTATCACCTATACTGACGGTAATGTTCCTATTATGTGTTTGAATTTATGCTCTTTGTCCTACACATATTAGATTTTATCACTTATCTCCTATTGCTTCTTATCCTCATTGAGTTGTGCCCAAACTCCCATCATCTATGTATACAATTGTGCACACTCTACTTCTAGAGTATTTATATTTTTCAATGTTGTTGTCATGATTTGCTTCCTCACCTCCATCTTTTCAGGTGGAGTGCTTGTTGTCACGGGCACTCCTAGATCAACTATTCATGCATGTAATCCCTAAGTGGATTCACTTATCTTCGTGACTTGATATTTCACTAGGGCCTCCTTTTCTATCTATGCCTCTGAGAGTTCTTGATATACCTTTTTGAATGCGTGCTAAATTCTTTCTACCTTCTGCATGGCCTCATCGTGCTCATATTTAACTTTTTTGTGGGTAAAATCATGAAGGTGGGTTACACTTTTGTGAGAATATGGTCCCCAAAATTCCTAGCGGCCTTTTTTTGGCTGAACTCCTTATTCTTTCAGCCAAAAGACAAGTTTTTTTCAACCGAAATATTTTTCAGTTGAACGTTTAGACGTCAAATCGAACGACACCCTAACGATGCCCTCCACAAGCATGTACAACATTTTTCGGACGGATTTTTTCATCTGGTGCAACCTTTTCGGCCGAAAGAATCTTTCGGTCAAAAAACAAAATTCGACCGAAATATTTTTTCGACCGAAACAATTGTTATATATCCCCTACCTCTCGGTCATTTGACTGTTTTCCAAACTTTTGAGAGTCTTTCTACAAGCATATGTTATTTTTGGGTCGTGTTCATTATTGTTGGTGGAGGTTGTTGTTGGTGGTGGCATTCATTGGTATTGATGGCGCTCATTGTTGGTGGTGGCATTGGTTGACGAGGGCTCCAGCTAGAGGTTTCACCAGTCCATAGGTAATTCTAAACCTTGGTTATATTAGTTTTATATTTATTTTTTTAAGAAAAATATATTTTGGAACATGGAAAAGCCATTCGGCCTTGTCCATGTACATGGACAAGCCAGTTACATTTTTAAAGAAAACAATATATTTAACATTTAAAAAAAAAAATTATATTGACAAAGTAAAATATAATAATAACTAGCAATCCAACTATAACAGTCAAATACATGCAATTCAACTTATTTAAATCTCTTCATTCACTTTCTAAAATAGTATCTCTCTGCGTATTTTGCTTGTTGATGTTGGTGGCAGTTGTTGTTGGTGGTGGTGTTCGTTTTTTGTGGTGGTGGTCATTGTTGTTGGTGGTGTTGGTTGGCGAGGGCTCTAGCTATAGGCTTCACCAATCCAAAGGCTTCACTAGTCCATAGGTAATTCTAAGCCTTGGTTATATTAGTTTTATGTTTATTTTTTTATGAAAATTGTATTTTGGAACACAGACAGAACATAATTCGTACATGTCCATGTACATGGACAGGCCAGTTACATTTTAAAAGAAAATAATATATTTAACTTTTTAAAATAATAATTATATTAATAAGTAAAATACAATAATAATTAACAATCCAACTATAACAGTTAAATCCATGTAATTCAACTTTTTTAAATCTCTTCATTCACTTTCTGCAACAATATCTCTCAACACATTTTGTATGTATCATATGTTTAATCAAATTCTTCATTCAAGTTCACGTTTTTTTCAAACATTTTTATTTGCAAAATTAATTTATTAAAATTAAAGTTTCAATTGTGTTCATTGCACAAAATGTGAAAGAGAAGTGGATTTGGTCATGTCCATGTACATGGATAGGCACAAATTCAGCCTTGTCCATAAATGTTTTAGCTAGCGAGGTAGCATATTTTTTGGGTGACATATAATATAGGGTAATAAAACAAAAGGGAAACAATAAAAAAGCTACAAAGATATAGGTTATAGTATTTTTTATTCAATCTGTTGCTATTGTTTCCAATAGTGCACCTAAGTGCTTTGTCAAAATCCTGAAAATAAATAATAATTAGGCAACACCCTCCAAAATTTAGCTACACCATAGACTATTCAACCTTCTTTAGCACCAGATGAGATATCTATTTCTTCCCAATTAACCTTCCCTAGCAAAAGATAAGCTATATATTTCTTCCCAATCTGCTAGACAGTATTTTCACTATGTCATTTATGAAAACAAATAATGTGATTACCGTAAACAAAATGGAAACACTATGGAAGAATGTGTTACTTACCAAAGAGTTAATTGTGTTCAAGAGGAGGAAGAAGGTTAAAAGCGTGTTGTACATCCAAAGAATTCTAACCATAGGATCTTTTGCAACTCATTCCCTCTTCATAAATAAATATCAAAGAAACCTTCACAACCTTCCACTTTCACATCCCAATGTTATCCATATAACCATCACTCTACTTCCTCACAAAGGAGCCCCATCTGCCTAAACCACTAGTAAGCCAAAATCTCACTTCATAATTGTCTTCATTAAAAAAGGAGTCTTATGAAATTAATGATTCAACCATGTCCATGTACATGGACAGGGCCGAATTTGTTCTTTTCCATAAAACAAGTTTCCATAATAAATAATAAACAAAAATTATAAATTTAATTTTAAGAAAGAAAATCCAATAACCAATATTTTCTCTTTTAGAAATATGTCATCCTCAAATGGAAAGAATGTTGGTTTATGATATTTTCTGTTATTTTATAGAAATTGTAAAAATCTATTCGAATATCCATTTAATATATTTTGTTTAATTGTATTTTAGATAAAAATGTAAAATGATATAATTATATTTTATTTATTTTTATATTATCCACGTCACTCATTGAGTAAAGAAAGCATCTAAAGTCATAGAATCACTTGTCTTTTCTGGAGCTATCCGATTATACACGATTCACGATTTTGTGTCACTTTCAATCGCCTTGGACATGGACAGGCCCGAAATCAGGCATGTCCATGACATGTTGTGGTGTGTAGTGGGCTACTTTTTAGAGCTAAAACATTTCTCCAAAGTTTGTCAAATTTTAATTATTTTTTACCAAAATTGGATGTTGCGATTAAAAATTAGATATGCTTATCCCAATAAAAATCCTTCTCTATAGTCATCACTCTATGTGTTGGTTCTGTACGTATTTCCATCCATTTACATATGTCCAAATATTATTTTCCATCCTAATAAACTTCATCTCTACTCTCTCACTCTTTCTCACCCCTTTACATCTATCACTCTTTGTGTCGATTGTTTATGTATTTCCCCTCCATCAACATCTCTCACTCATTTTCCTCCCTTTATATTTCTCACTCTTTATGCTGGTTCTATATGCATTTCTTCCTCCATTCACATATGTCCAAATATGTTTTTTCTATGAAAAATATATTTGCAACAAAAATTAGATCATCTAGCATCAAAATCACACCCATTAAAATGTATCTTCATCGCTCATACCATCTGCAAACGAAGAGAGAAAAGTATTGCATGTATGTTTCCTCACAATAATATTGAAATTTGTATTTTATTGTGGAGATCATATATTTTGTCCTTGCAATAAGAGAGAATTTTTTGTTTTATTGCCAAGATGAGCAAAAAATATTTGTCCTTGTATATGCACAATTAATGTGCAATTAACTCGTGATAAATCACAACAAATGTGATATCTCCTAATATTTCCCATTTTGCATTGAACCGCCTAGTGATATCATCTTGAAGACACATGTCTCAATTATATGATGGTGGGGGGAGATATTGAGTAAAACATACCCTCTTATGTTTTACTTCACCACCAAAATTGTGTTGTGATATCTTCATCTAAAGATTGTAAATGGGTCTCTAGGAGTTTTATGGTGGTGGTAACAATTGTGCCCTAAAGGTTTGTGTCCCTTTGTTCCTAAGGGTTTATCTCCCACTCTTCATCTTGAAACATTGGGTTGAGGTATAAGTATTCAATTTCCCTAACTCATTTTCCCTACAAAAAATACTTAATTTCATTTATGAAAGCTTCATCTAGATATTCCTTAGTCACATAAGCTTTGGATCTAGTCCTTAACTTTTTTTGTAGTTTCTTAAAATATACTGAGAATGAAAACATAGAAAGAGTGAAAATTGGTTTATCTCTCAAACCAAATTGCATTGGACCCATAACCAAAGGTGTATCCATTGTTGCAATTGAAATGGATTGCACCTATGAATATAAGTAATGGAGGAAGACTCTCTAAGAAACACCATAAATTTGGTTGATTTGTATTGATATAATGATAGATATATGAGAGAGGGGAAAGCTCCTATCAATTTTTAAAGAGGGGAAAATAACCTAATAAAACAATAAATAAAGACTGTGTACCTTGATTTCACCAAAAGGTGTACCATGGTTTCACTACCTCCAAATGGTCATATGTCCATTTCATTGAATCCATCATTGTATTATGACTATTTATCTATCTCCCATTCACTCTCTCCATCATTAAGAGTGAAAGGGTGACAAAAAATAGTGATAAGACAATGATGGATTGAATTAAATGGACATATGACCTTTTGGAGGTGTGGATGTAGTGAAATCATGGTACAACTTTTGGGAGGGTAGGAAAGATAATTCCCATTTTGCACTGGACTGCCTAGTGATCTCATATTGAAGACACATGTCTCACTTATATGAGGGTGGAGGGAGATATTGAGTAAAACATACCCTCTTATTTTTTACTCATTATTCCCCCTATTCCCACCCCCACCCCCACTCTCACCCTCATACCCTCATATATGAGGATGCGAGTGAGGGGAGATGATGAACATATTATGTTTTACTATGAGGGTGCGGGTGGGGGGAGATAATGAGTAAAACATATTAGTTTTTACTCATTATTTCCCTCCATCCCTAGTCTCATACTATATTTGACTAATTATTCCCCCCACCCCCACCCTCACCCTCATATGAGGATATGAGGGTGGAGGTGGGGACAAATATTGAGTAACATTCATTGTATGGGAGATACAAATCTCAATGAGTTGTCTCCAGAAAGGAAAAAAATAGTTTCTAATAATTCAAAAATGAATTTGCATACAATATTGAACCACCTACATAAGAGAAACCAATATTTAACCACCTACATAAGAGAAACCATCCCAAATTGAAATAAACTCTTGTAGAAGAGAAACCATCCATTGCTTGAAATGGTATTAGTGAATGAAAGGACAAGTTGTAACCATGAGAATGTAAGTGCATCCTTTCATGATTCTATTTATCCATCATCCATTCATGATTCTATGATTCTCTTTGTCCATTGTCCATTCATGATTTTAGTGTAAATAGATTGGCCAACATTATGACCACTTAATGAGTCAATGATTAACGTACTTCATTTCCATCTTGTTTGTTTGATGGTCATGGTGAATAGTGTGTTTCCAATAGAAAGGATGGAAAACCAATAATCCAATCATGATCATATGGCATGGTAGTGATCATATTTAAATTGAACTTCAATCTTTATAGCACAGGTTAAGAATCATGCTCGAAAACTTAATGTTATTCAACAATGTAGGTGGTAAGTTGGTAAGTGTAATATTTTCCCCACTAGAGTTTGTTAAGAGGAAAACTATATGACGTCCTCAACCCACATCTTAAGGGTATGTTTCATCTTGGTTCGAATATACCACCACAGCTAAGAGACACTTCATTGGAGGACCCTCTTATGTCATCTAGAAGCCCCAAAAGGTCAAAGTAGTCAAAGTGGTTTAAGAGATTTTAGAAGGTAAATAATAAAGTGAAGTGATGAGTGTACTATTATTCAAAGTGAATACAAAATAAATTATTTAAATAATAAATTTAATGGAGAAATTAGAAGTGGGTTAACCCTAAAATAAGGAAAGTGGGCAAAGTGACCTAGAAGATGTTTTTAAGGAAGCTACTTGGAGAGTATAAATAAGAGGCAAGGCTCTCTCATTTTAGACACACTTGACAATATTGAATACCTGTAGGTGTATAATGTAACCAAAGGACATCTAAGACGAATTTATGAGGCAAGGTGAAGAAAAGAAGGTCGGAATTCAAGGAAGGATAAATTATTTTGATGATGCTTTCTAAGGTGTTTCGGGTAAAAATGTCATAACTTCTTCATAACAAATCCAAATTCAATCAGACCAAATGTGTTGGTTACAGTATAGTCTATAGTATGTTGTGTAACAGTTTCATATTGATTCAACAAATATTTTTTGTGGGGCACACTATAAAAGGTCGCTATCTAGAATAAGCCAGAATTCAGCAAGGTATGCCATTCTTGCTATAACTCATTCTCTGAGAGGTTCCAAGTAGTGAAACCTGGAGGAATTGCATAAAACACATTGAAGAACATTGTGTGATATTTATTCATTACAGGTACAAATTTATGATTATTTCAAGTTAGGGTTGTTGACTAATCCAAAACTAGGCATGTGAGACTAAAGAAAAGTTTGATGAAAATGATAGTCTCTTATTGTTAAAGTTAAGGAAGGTTTGCAGGAATGTGATCATATACACTAGGTATTTTACAAAGTAACAAATCAGATTTGGATGATGAAATTTATGAGTGCATTTGGTTTAGGTGCATTTCGGGTACATGGTTGGGACAAGTAGTTGATGAGTTGGCACATACATGAGGTGTATAGTTGATGATGTTGGTACATATTGATGAGTCATAGTTGATGAGTAGTTGATACATGATTGGTACATACTTGGTACATGGTTGGAGGCACTTGTTAGTAGTATTGTTGACACATGGTTTATGGATGATGTAGCACACTTGTATTATTAGAAGCACATATTGATCTTGGTGATGATTATGAGTTGTTGTGTTATACTTGGTTGATGCACATCTTTGAGAGTTGTCTTAATGATTGATATTGGTGAGTAGATCTGATTTGGTTGATAAAATTGATGAGATAGGTTGTTGTGATAGTTAGTTTGGACAAGTTGTTGTGACAGGTTATTTGTACATGTTTGGTGCATGGTTGATGCACTTGTTCATGGTATAGGTTGAGGTACAGGTTGGTGCATGGTTGATGCACTTGTTTATGGTACATGTTGATTATAGGTTGGTTGGTGCATGTTGGTGCATGGTTGATGCACTTTTTTATGGTACAGGTTGACTATAGGTTGAGGTACAGGTTGGTGCATGGTTGATGCACATGTTTATGGTACAGGTTGATTACAGGTTGTTTGGTACAAGTTGATGCATGGTTGATGCACTTATGTATTGGTACAGGTTTTTTGGTACAGGTTTACAACAGTATATCTCACAGTGATATTGTGACAGTGGTTCCATCATTCTACTTATACGTCAGGGCGGTTGGATGGGGCAAGGACAGGTGGTTGTATTCACCTTTCGATTGTAGCCGAAAAACATAGGGGGTTGTAGCCTCCTTCTAGTTGTAGCTAGAGAATTAGGGAGTTGGAGCTTCCCTCAGGTTGTAGCCTGAGAAACTAGGGGGTTGGAGCCTCCTTCCAGTTGCATCTGGAAAACAAAGCAAGTAGGTGCTTCCAATGAATATAATTGTTCAAGACATATAAGAAAAAACATTCTATGGTTTTCTCCCGATTTGGGTTTCCATGTAAAACACTGGTGTATTGTGTATGCGTGTGATTATTCATTTCTTATTTCTCATTATTGGATCATAATCCTACATTGATAAAACAATTGGATTATTTGGAGAAAAAGGATTATAATTACGCTATTATTGATTCAACCCCCCTCTCAGTAATCCAACAATTGGTATCAGAGCAGGTTCCTTCATAAATCAGTTTAACCAATGAAAGGTAGATCATGGAGAGGACCAACTTGTATAAAAATGGAATACCACAGTTTGATGGACATAAGTATGTTTTTTGGAGCATAAGGATGAAGACATATATACAGGCACAGGGATTTCAAGTTTGGCAATCAATTGTAGATGGATACACAGCACCAACAGTTCCACCAACAAATGACAAAGCCAAAAATGCACTTTTGAATGGTCTCAGTGATACAGTATTCACCAAAGTTGCACATTGTAAATCCGCTAAAGAGATTTGGGAAAAGCTTCAAAATATTTATGAAGGAGATACAAAATTCAAAGAATAAAAGATTCAAACTTACAGAGGTCAGTTCGAACAACTAAAAATGAAGGAAGATAAGAATATTGCATCCTACTTCTTACGAGTCAACAAAACAGTGAATGCAATCATAGTATTGGGAGAAGAAATTGAAGAATCTCTAATTGTTCAAAAGATACTAAGATCTCTTGCTATGAGGTTTAACCCTAAGATATCAACACTAGAATAAATATTGGATCTAAACTCAATAAGAATGGACGAACTGCATTGAATCTTCACAGCATATGAAATGAGAATTGAACAGGAAAATCCAGATGTAAAAGAAGCATCCAAAAGATCAAAGAAAAATAAAAGGCAACAAGAATAATATAGTAGCAACAGTGACATATCAGAAGATGATGAATAAGTGGCCAACTTCGTCAAAAGACTAAACAAGGGAACCAATGGTAGATATAGAGGTAAGCTTCCTTTAATTTGTTTTAATTGTGATGGTATTAGTCATTTTGCTAAAAAATGTCCTCATAAGAAAAAGAGAAATGATGAAGGTTACTCAAAAGTCAAACACTCATATAAAGGCAAAATAAATACAAAGAAATTTTTCAAGAAAATATTATGCACCAAAGAAGACATCTCATCATGACATGAAGATGAAGTCAGTGACAGTGAGACGGGAAGAGTTCTATTCATGGTAGTAAAAGACACTGACAAAGAAGACTCCGAAGAAGAATATGAAGAAGTCGAAGAATAAATTGAAGAGGCAGAAGTTGACTATCGAGAAGAATTAACGTGTGCCATAGAAGTTATCAGAAGAGAAAACAAGAAAAACAAGAAATTACAAGCATAACTAGACAAGAAAAAGGACACTCGAGAACTAGAAAAAATGACCACAAAATTGATGGTTCAAATAGAAGAAGATAAAAGAATTGAAGAAGCACTCAAAGAAAAGATAGAAGAAAAGGACAGGATCATTGGAAACTTGGAAGCAGAGATTGTCACACTAAGGAAGGATAATCAAAAGAAAAATATGCAGAATAGCTCAAAAGTTTTGGATGAAATTATCAGCAATCAAAAATCTCATCTTGACAAGACCGGACTTGGATACAATTAGACAGAAAAGACATCAAGCTCCAAAACAACAGATAAAGAAACATATCCAAAAAGCTATGCAGAAACAATCAAAGGGGATAGAAGGATATACAAGGAAGATTACAAGGATACTCCTCCACCGACAGAATCAACAATCAAGAGATAGGCTTCAAGAAGAAGAAGGATTCATAAGAGCACCTCCCTTCAGAAGATCCTCAACTCCCAAGTATCAAACTATATTTTTTGGTTTATGTTATGCATGTAATAATTTTGGACATAAAGTTGTGAATTGTAGAGCTAACAACATGAACAATAACAACTTTGAGAGTCATACACAAAGGGGTTATTCAAGAAGACCTAGTGAAATAAAAATAAGAAGTTACAACAGGTTTGAATCTTTGAGCACTGAAGTGAAATGCTACAAATGTAACCATTTTGGACACATGGCCAAAGATTGCAGAATGATAGTACCTCCTAAAGAACCTCAACAGAATAACAACAGTCATAGATAGGAACCTCAGAAAATGACATGGATAAGAAAGCAAGATCAGTATAGCAATGAATAATGCACAATCGCTCTACAAGCTAAGCAGAAGAAACATGGTTGGTATGTTTACAGTGGGTGTTCAAAACACATGACAGGTGATAGAGACAAGTTTCTTACATTACAAAAGGAAAGAGATGGATCAGTCTCCTTCGGAAATGATGATTCAGCCAAAATCATTGGAAAAGGCATAGTCTAAATTGGGAACAAGAATAAAAAGGCAGAAAATGTTCTACTAGTAGAAGATATGAAACATAATCTTCTAAGTGTGAGTCAAATATGTGACCAATGTCATAAAGTTACTTTCGATTCAAAAAACTGTGAGATAAGAAAATAAGGTTCAGGGAAATTGCTCGCTACAGCTGCAAGAACTTCAAGCAACATATATGTGTTAAGTGAAATTGGAAATGAAAAGTGTTGTCTATAAAAGGAAGATGAAAGTTTTCTATGGAACAAAAGAATGGGTCACATACATTTTGATAACCTTGTCAAAGTCAACAAAAGAGAAGTAGTTAGAGAAATGCCCCAGATCATGAAACCAACCAACACTTTATGCAAGCATTGTCAACAAGGAAAGCAAACAAAGACCAGGTTCAAATCAAAGGAATATTCAACGACAAGACCACTAGAAATTGTGCATACTGATCTAGTTGGACCAACTAGAACAAAGGGATTAAAAGGTGAGAAATAATTTATGTTATTAGTTGATGATTATACAAGAATGACTGTAGTTTTCTTTCTCAAGAATAAGTCATAAGTTTTTGAAAACTTCAAGATCTTCAAGGAAATGGTTGAAAATGAAATGTATTCAAAAATCAAATGTTTGAGATATGATAATGGAGGAGAGTTCACCTCAAAGGAATTTATGGACTATTGCAGCAATCATGGAATAAAAAGGCAATTCTCCATTGCTAGGACACCTCAACATAATGGAGTTGTTGAAAGAAAGAAAAGGATAGTACAAGAAATGGCTCAAACAATGCTAATGGATTCAAAATTGACAAATATTTTTTGGACACAGGCAGTGCATACATCATTTCACATTCAAAACAAATTAATGCTCAGAAATAACACCGACAAAACTCGTTATGAACTATGGAAAGGAAGACCAGCAAATGTAAAGCACTTCAGAGTTTTTGGAAGCAAATGCTATATCAAAAGATAAGATGGCGGAATGGAAAAGTTTGACTCTTGTGTGGACAAATGAGTACTTTTTGGTTACTCAAGTACAAGGAACGCATACAAGTGTTATAATTTAAGATTTAACAAAGTTGTGGAAATCATCAACGTGACAATTGATGAAACAGGCAAACCAGAATCAAAGGAAGAAGAAAATGAATCAATGAAACAACCCTTAGAAGAAGAAACAGAAGATGAAAAAGAAGTAGAAAAGGAAGATGAAGAGAATCTGATAGAAGAAGAAGAGGAAGCTCATCAAGTGCCTCCAAAGACACCCAGTAGACGAGTACAGAAGAATCATCCTTCAGAACAAATTATCGGAAACAAAGATGCAGGAGTTGAGACTAGAAGAAGAATATTTTCACCAGAACAAACGCACCTAGCACTCTCATCTACAATTGAACCAAACTGTTTTGAAGAAGCCAACAAGGATGAATTTTGGAAAAATACCATGGATGAAGAATTGGTTCAAATAGAGAAAAATGACACTTGGGAACTAGTTCCAAGACCAAAGAATAAGAATGTGATCGGCACAAAGTCGGTCTTCAGGAATAAATTGAATGAAGATGGACTACAAGAAACAAAGCTAGATTGGTATGTAAAGGATATGCACAGGTTGAAGGAATCAACTTTGAAGAGACATTTGTCCCAGTTGCCAGAATGGAAGCAATCCATTTACTTTTAGCTTATGCATGCTCCAAAAATATTAAAATGTATCAAATGGATGTAAAATCAACTTTTCTTAATGGGGAAATTGAAGAAGAAGTCTACATTGAACAACTAAAAGGATTTCATTTGTCAGAAAACGCAGACTATGTGTGTAAATTAAAGAAGGCCTTGTATGGTCTAAAACAGACTATGATGATATTATTTTTGGTAGTGATGATGACAAGTTAAGCCAGAAATTTGCAAAATACATGCATAATGAATTTGAAATGTCGTTACTTGGAGAACTATCCTTCTTTATGGGACTTCAAATACATCAAAGCAACCAAGGAATTTTTATTTCTCAAACCAAGTATATCAGAGAAATGCTAAAAAGGTTCGGAATGGAAAATTGCAAACTAGTTATCACTCCCATGCAAACTAGTTGCAAGTTGAGAAAAAATGATGATTCAAATTCTACAGACTAGAGGAAATACAAGTCGATGATTGGTAGCTTACTATATGTGACAACATCCAGACCAGATGTAATACAGGCAGTTGGACATGTGGCACGATTTCAAGTAGCACCAAAGGAATCACATGTATTAGTAGTGAAGAGGATTTCCAGATATCTCAAAGGAACATAAGAGGTTGATTATGGTATCCAAAAGGAAAGGATCTATCACTTATTGCCTACACAAATGCAGATTGGGCAGGTTGTATTGATGACCAACGAAGCACCAGTGGAGCAACGTTCTACTTGGGTGAGTGTTTAGTATCATGGCTAAGAAAGAAAAAATCATCAATATCTTTATCTACAACCAAGGAAGAGTATATTGCAGCAGCATCATGTTGTACACATATTCTTTGAATGAAACAAACTATGACAGATATACAGGTTGAGTATGATGAGCCCATTCCAATCTATTGTGATAATACAAGCACCATCAGTATCTCAAAGAACCTGGTGATTCACTCCAAGACGAAGCACATTCCAATCAAGTATCACTTTCTACGGGAATGGGTTGCAGAGAAGAACATCAGATTTGAATATGTGGGAACAAAATAACAAGTGGCATACATATTTTCAAAACCGCTTCTATGGGAATCCCTTGAGTATCTTTGCCAGATACTAGGAGTAATTTCTACTCCAAAATGAATACTTTTGAATGATTATTTTATATGTCTTAGATGTACACGAGGAAGCACCATAAATAGGACAAAGGGGGAGAGATTTATCAGATGCAAAAGGTAAATTCTTGGAGAGAGAGCATAGAGGCATGTTTCCAAGGGGAGCAATTGTCACAAGGTAAGAATGAGCAATATGACTTCAGAGTGATACCCTTTATCAAAGGGGGAGATATTATTCATATGAAGGGAAAGAGAGTAATTAGAGGATTATAAACAGAAAGAAAAATCAAAGGCACGTAGACAAGGGGAGAAACCCCAAGGAGAGTTCAGTCAGGGGTAGTAGCCCCAAAGGTAGATACCCTTTTCCATTGATGTCAAAGGGGGAGACATAGAAACATTGATAAAGAGTATAAGCATGAATCATATCATGACTTAGTGTTGCCATCAATGTTGGTGTTGCTATCAATGCTAAAGGGGGAGATTCTCAGATAGTTGACTTAGGTTGATGGATAGTTGGTATGGATTGTTGGTTTACATTGATGTCAACTATTGGAGAGTGATATTGTAGATTGATGTCAACCCTTAGTGATTGATGTCAACCCTTGGAGAAAGTACGGTAGCGAATTCCAGTAGCACAAAGGTTTGGGTAATGGACCCAAGTTTGTTTGATGTAAATATGAATCATTATTGTCTTGTCATGGTTGATAATAAGTACAAATGGATGAACTCCAAAGTGGTCCCCTTATGGTGAAATCCCTCACAGGAAGACACTTTGCGGATTGAGATATCCTAGAAGTATGGTTAGAGAACCCATGCTTATTTGTGGAATAATGAGATGAAGGTAAGTTAATTTTTCAGTGAAACTATCCTATATGGATATTTCTTGTCATGTCATTTCTGGTGGTATGTGGAACGTCACATAACTCCTCACGGTTAGAGATTTATGGCCATGAGAAGTTAGAGAACCCAGGTTTGGGTAATGGACCCAAGGTTGTTTGATGGATAATGGTATGAGTTTTGATATATTTCCAGGTAATACTATTCTATATGGATGGTACATGTCATTCCATTTCTAGTGGTATGTGGAATGTCACATAACTCCTCGTGATTTGAGAGTTATGGCCTTACGAAGCTGGAGGACCCTCTTATGTCATCTAGAAGCCCAAAAAGGTCAAAGTAGGCAAAGTGGTTTAAGAGCTTTTAGAAGGTAAATAATAAAGTGAAGTGATGAGCGTACTATAATTCAAAGTGAATACAAATAAATTATTTAAATAATAAATTTAATGGAGGAATTAGAAGTGGGTTAACCCTGAAATAAGGAAAGTGGGCAAAGTGACCTAGAAGATGTTTTTAAGGAAGCTACTTGGAGAGTATAAATAAGAGGCAAGGCTCTCTCATTTTAAACACACTTGACCATATTGAATACCTATAGGTTTTTGAGGTAACCAAAGGACATCTAAGCCAAATTTATGAGGGAAGGTGAAGAAAAGAAGGAAAGAATTCAAGGAAGGATAAATTATTTTGATGATGTTTTGTAAGGTGTTTCGGGTAAAAACGTCATTACTTCTTCATAACAGATCCAAACTCAGTAAGATCAAATGTGTTGGTTAGAGTATAGTCTTTAGTATGTTGTGTAACTGTTTCATATCTATTCAACAAATATTCTGTGCAGGGCACGCTCTACAAGTTCTCTCTCTAGAATAAGCCAGAATTTAGCAAGGTATGCCATTATTGCTATAACTCCTTTTATGAGAGGTTCCAAGTAGTGAAACCTGGAGGAATTGCATAAAACACACTGAAGAACATTGTGTATTAGTTTTGGATATTTTTTCATTACAGGGACAAAGGTATGATTATTTCAAGTTAGGGTTGTCGACTAATCCAAAACTAGGCATGTGAGACTAAAGAAAAGTTTGATGAAATGCTAGTCTCTTGTTGTTAAAGTTAAGGAAGGTTTGCAGGAATGTGATCATATACACCAGGTCTATTACAGAGTTACAAATCAGATTTGGATGATGAAATTGATGAGGGCATTTGGTTGAGGTACATGTCGGGTACATGGTTGAGACAAGTAGTTGATGATTTGGCACATACATGAGGTGTATAGTTGATGATGTTGGTACATATTGATGAGTTATAGTTGATGAGTAGTTGATACATGATTGTTACATACTTGGTACATGGTTGGAGGCACTTATTAGTAGTATTTTTTACACATGGTTTATGGATGATGTAGCATACTTGTATTATTAGAAGCACATATTGATCTTGGTGAAAATTATGAGTTGTTGTGTTATACTTGGTTGATGCACATATTTGAGAGTTGTCTTGGTGATTGATATTGGTGAGTAGATATTATTTGGTTGATAAAATTGATGAGATGGGTTGTTGTGATAGGTTGTTTGGACACGTTGTTGTGACAAGTTATTTGTACAGGTTTGGTGCATGGTTGATGCACTTTTTCCTGGTACAGGTTGAGGTACAGGTTGGTGCATGGTTGATGCACTTGTTTATGGTATAGGTTGATTACAGGTTGGTTGGTACATGTTGGTGCATGGTTGATGCACTTGTTTATGGTACAGGTTGATTACATGTTGAGGTACAGGTTGGTGCATGGTTGATGCACTTGTTTATGGTACAGGTTGTTTGGTACAGGTTGATTGGTACAGGTTTACAGCAGTATATCTCACAGTGATTTTCTCTCGATTTGGGTTAAGACATATAAGAAAAAGAATTTTGTAGTTTTCTCTCGATTTGGGTTTCCACGTAAAACATTGGTGTATTGTGTATGTGTGTGATTGTTCATTTCTTATTGCTCATTATTGGATAATAATTCTACATAGATATAACACTTGGATTATTTGGAGAAAAAGGATTATAATTACGCTATTATTGATTCAACCCCCCCAGTAATCCAACAATAAATAGCTAAGAATACATGGCACAATGTTGTTTAATACGTATACTAAACTGCAGAACACATATAATAGTTATAAAAAGGCCATCATTCATAAGAAGACTCCTACAGGTACCAGCACGTAAGTATTGTCTCTTTGAGGATGAATTTGTTGTTATCCATAGCGACAATTCTTCGCTTCGATGAAAAAGGAAATCTTGATTAAAACTTGAATATGCAACCTTGTAAAAATGGACAACATGTTGCTAGAATCCAAAATGCAAGTGTTCAAGGCTATAAGAAGAAATTTGTTTCCCAAAAATTGTGTCCATTTTCAGCACTTTTGTCCCCGGATAAAAAAGGAAAAACACAATTAGAAAAGTCTCTGAAATGGATTATATGGATCTCCCAAGAGAGAGAGATTTTTTTTACTGTGTAACGATATTGAATCGATAACAAAAATGCCAAGAAATCATTAACATGGTGTCTTAACCCTAATTCTATGGACGCCATCCCATCATAGGTTTCGAGCTTCCTATAGGACAACCTTCGCTTCTAGACAATAACAACAAGATTGCTCAAGACACTGAACATAATGGGATTTAGTCAAAATTCACTGGAACATAAACCTGAACAGACCTATGTGCAAAGCAATCAAAGTTGTAAGTTGTCTTGTAATTTATCTTAACATATTTGATAGTGAGAGTTCAATGTAAATCAGTTTATCAATGAAATATATACACACAATGTCCACCAAACCATGGTTTAGTGGCAATTGGAGAAATTGTCACCACGATCAAGTTCCATTTCCAAAGGGCTTGCCAAACACCCTGTGTTATGGTCAGACGATTATGCACACCCTGTGTTATGGGCGGTCGATTATGCACACCCTGTGTTATGGGCGATCGATTGTGCACAACCTGTGTTATGGGCAGTCGATTATGCACACCTTGTGTTATGGGCAGTCAATTGTGCACACCCTGCATGGTGGGTGCATAGATATGAGGGACGAGGAAGGGAGAAGGAAGGGACTGATGATGGAGGAGAGTTTCTTCAGAATAGACAATGAATCAAACAACAACAGGAGGCTCGCTCAACACAGTGGAATAAGTCGGTGTAATAATTGCAGACGTGGTCCAATGCTCATTGCAAAGTGATTTGGAGGGTTTAGGTTGCAGTTGCAAATCCAGTTGGAGAGTGTAGGTTGCAGTTCTGATGGTTGTGCATGCAAATATCCACGAGACATGCATCGAATGTAGCAACTATCATCAACTGCATCAACCATCATCGACTGCATCAATTGGATTGAAGGCCTCCACTGCAGAATTGTCAGTAGTGACAGGGATGACAGGAAACAACAAATTGGTGCCTTTTTATTTAAGTTATTACTTAGTCCTTTACCGATTGCATTTAGTTTTTACCAATTGCATTTAATTTTTGTCATAACTCCACAACCAGTATTTAAATTCTTACTTAAACCTTTACTAATTGAATTTAGTTTTTGTAAGAACTCCACCGTTGGCCCGACAATAACACTTCAATTCTTTGAGCCAATAGCATTGCAAAGAAATATGTTTTTGTTAAATATTTAAAACAAGATTCCAAACTATGCTAAAAATTTAGGATAAAATGCAGAAATCTGAAAGTCAAATGAGATTAATACAAGGTCAAACAATGAACTCATCACTATAGTCCCATGGTAGGTACTAATAAGGTGTAATGATGATGATGGTTGTACTCGATATTAAATAGTAAATAGATTATGAAGTGGAAACAACTGAATTGTATAAAAGTAAGAAAGGGTATTTGGGTTAGCAATAGGAAAAAAAGAGTTAAGAAGATAATGAGTTTACAAATAATGTAAGGTATATGTTAAGTTAAGAATTGTTGGTGTTTAAACAAGAAATGGAAACAAATGTAATGGTAGATGGAAAAGTGTAAAAAAAATGATAAATAACACAATACAATATAAGGAATATTAATGAACTAAAGAGAAGATGCTATGGAGTAATAGTATAATGAAAATGTAAAATAATAAGGTAAAAATAATAGATTACATAGAAAAAGGAATAGATAAAATAAATCAATACATAAAGAAGAAGAAAAGAAATAGAGTATTAAAAGTATGGAAATAAAAAAAATAAGAGTAAAATAAATATAATTAGATAAGTAATAGTAATTAATTAAGAAGATGGAATAGAAGAGAGTACAAATGTACATGGTAAGTATAGAGAATAATGATATTATAATATTATAGAGGAGTGAGTAGAGATAGTTGGAAGAAATGGTGATACTAGAGACTTTATTTGAGGAGCCTAATGGATATCATCAAGGGGTCTATGTTGTGAATAGAAAACTTGAGTTCAGAACAATAATTGAAATATTTTGATGATATATTTTATTACATCATGGTTTTTGGTACGTTATTTGGATTAATTTCTATGAATTGATGTGATATTGATTTGACTTATGCCTGCATTGTTAAGTCAAAAAAAAATCATTACTAATGAATGATGGCAGTGAGTGTAAGTGACTAAATAAATTACTATCTTCTACCACCTTATGTGAAGATGACCTTACAGTTAAATAAAAATTGTAAGAAGAAATGCATACTCAGTGTAACATCTACAATGTTCACTTAAGGGATAATTTCCCTATCACTAAATGGAAACCAATTTATGATTTTAATGATAAACAACGAGAATATTCATCCTTCTACTGAACTTATCTCGTTGTAAGAGGAAGGAACTTGAAAATTGCTAGTGATGCACCTAGAAAGTGTTATAGGCCAGAGTTGGTAAGTATCATGTAGGTATAGAGGATATAAAATTGAGACATATGAAGTTCAATTGCAATAAAAGAAGACCTTAAAGACAAGTAAGTATAGAGTGTGGAAAGGACCCCAGTAGATTTTTTTATTTATTTGGAGATGCTCACCATCCCATGTGTAGGCATGGTGCTATTTTAAGTGTTTATGCACCTTGTAACAATATTGTTGGTAGAGACCATATGGTGCCTCGACTATCATGAAGAGAATAATATACTCAATATTTACCTTGTCAAGATCTAATCCATATGACTTAACAAGAAGGTAACTAATTAAGAACATTGACCAAAGAAACTATGAAATGACGGCTCTACACAGTGATCAATTAGCAATATCTTAGTCAATTATCCTAAGCATTAGAAATTTTTGTGATGGCATATGTATTGTATCACTCAAGATGGAGTGATAATCAAGTTAGTAATATTTTTTTATAATTATCAAGATATCCCAAGTGGGATTTTATGGATGGCTTAATGAAATTTATATAGATTTTAATATAAAAATCACTTAGAAGGAGAACCAATAATGAACTAAGTGTTTAATTGGTAGTCAAATGAGTAGGTTATACTTTAAATGTGGGGATCCTATATGGAACTTAGGAGGAATAAATCTATAAGAGATGTGTGTCTTAGAATTAACGAAATTACAAGTAGTAATAAAATAGAGTATGATCACAATAAGGCATCCACCAAATTGGGGTAATCACAATCAATATATTAATAGCCTCCATATATTTTAATCAAGTGAAGGTCTAGTGGGTCCAATATAGATTAGGATACTCTACATGGGAGGATGCATATACCATGCATAAATATCATCCCACACTTTATTACCATAACTTCAGGATGAAGTTTCCCAAAGGGTGGGTGTATGTAATGCCCCATTATGATTTAGGAAGCTAAACTCCATTATGAACTATTTAGTATTTATTTTTTTATTATCTGTGGAACTTTGTTATAATGATGGGGCTTTATTATATCAACATATGGACCTACCTATATGAAAAAGTTATCTATAAGTGTTGACATGGGAAAAAGCGCCTTTTTTCAACAGTAAGGGTTACTCCCGATAAAAAATCCCAATTAGACATCTCATTGTTTGGAATAGGGAACCCATCGTGATTCTAGCTTAGAAAACATTTTTTGTTTTGGTTTTATTGGTTGCGGTTTTGTACATCGATGAAGGTTTCCTAATGTAAAGAATGAAATGAAGCTAATCTAAGATGCATGCATCCAAACTATACTAAGGCAACTAGAAAGTAAACATAGAACTAGTCATGCTCTTGTCGAGGGCCAGTGAAATAGTTCACACAAAGAAAAAACAACAACATAAATAAACAATTGCAAATAGTATAGCAATTGAACAACCATTTAGAGTTCTACGCCCACAAATTTAGACAAACATTTCCCTGACGAATAGAAATAAGAATGCACCCATCATACATAATATTAGTCTACAATATGAAGTACATCCTTACACAACCCGAGTGCTGAGAAAACACAAAGGAATAGTCCACAGGACATCTAAAATGAGAATCAAAACTCTTCAGAAAACATATTGTCCAAATTGGCTTCTCCTCATTAAACGTTTCAGTAATAGTACATGAAAGCTCCAAGGAAGACTTCTCAATCTTAGTTAACATTGTATTCCCAAAATAGTTCAGAAAATGTACAACTTTTGAAGAGCCAAAAGGCCATTTCTTTAGATACAATTCTAGTATTTATTGAAGTTCAACATGACTCTTGGCCTTCTGCCTTCCTTCGTGACCTTTCATTTACCAAGGCTTTTCCTTATCCTCTTTGTAATGATGAGGGAACAAAGATAATAACTACATTTTGAATTTCCCCTTTAGCATTGGTGGGCCATCATAGATTTCGGATATAGTGCACCTGTCCCACCGCAATGACTAATTTAGACATTGAGAGATTCAATCGTCATAGGGTTCAAACTCCCTCTTCATTCAATTGAGTTTAATTCACTTATCTGCTCATATTGTTGTGACAATTGTTGTTTTTGCTTTAATGTCATTGCATTGTAGAGATGCTGAGTACGACCTCCCTTAAGCATTGGTGACACCATTCAACATAAAACAAATGAGTAAATTTAGAATAACCTCAAATAAACTTTTAAAACCAAGCATTTGAACCCATAGAAACAAAACATTAATTAATTGAAATTTCGTATAAGCTTCATTGAGTATGATTCATGGTCCCTATTGCCATAGTCGTGGC
Source organism: Picea engelmannii (assembly GCA_009831015.1). Classification (NCBI taxonomy): domain Eukaryota; kingdom Viridiplantae; phylum Streptophyta; class Pinopsida; order Pinales; family Pinaceae; genus Picea; species Picea engelmannii. The sequence goes on from ML807140.1 coordinate 396,227, forward strand.
CATAGTTGGCGTGCCAACATATCGCAGGCTGTGTGGATGAATGGGTGGTTCGAGGGCGAAAATATGGGCACAGAATTCAGCAAGTTCAATTCTAAACTCTTGTCTCCCTTTACGAACTAGTGTAAGTCCTTGAGATATATAAGGGAGTCGATGACAATATGGAGAAGGTAATGATGCCAAAACTGTTTTGCATGCAACCAAATTTCCTTGGATTCCCCTGACTGGCAAGAGCCGTGTAATGGCGTGTTCACCAGCGCACATCCTTTTAACCTCGCAAGCTTCGTCCGCCGAGTTTGTTTTAACCTCGCCGGTGAACTTCCTCTTAAACTCGTCGGTATCATCGGTCGAGTTCATTTTAACCTAGTTGGTCTCAATAAGAGTTAAATTATTACTCTCTAAGCGTGATACTATGAAGCTCTCCACTTGATGATGCATGGATTTGTTAAAAAAAATAGTTCTATAATCGTTTGAATAACACCCATCTTGACCAATTCCCGTCTGAGCAGGACTGTAATGAACTTCATTATCTTTAGACGATGTTTTCCAAGAGGAGGCCTAAGTTCGCCATATGTGGTTTGTAAAATGTTTTCAATGGAAGATACACCTAACAGCTTCAGTGAGTTTTCGAGGCTCTGTAACATGCTATTTATGGTCTCAGGATTTGCAGTTAACACTGACTCAGTGATATGACCACGGGGTGAACCAGCTGCTGCCACCGTTGTTTTTCTCTTTGGATCCAACACAGAGATACAGATATAAAATGAATGCATTCAAGTTGTGAACCTTCCAATGCATGATGAAAAAGTCTTCCCACAAAACTTGGACTTGAAAGCTTTGTAGCCGGGGCAGAAGGAGCTAAACGGGTTATTGTACCAAGCATACTAAGAATTTCTGCAAGAATTTCTGCATCATTGGTATGTACTCTGTGGGAATTAGGTGATGTATTCAGGTGTCGAGAGGGATCAAATATCTGGGAATTAGGTGATCAGAAGGATCAAATATCTGAATGCAAACTCTTTTTTTTACATTCAATTTTTATTTACTTCATTTTTTCTTATTATTATTTACGAGTAACACATGTCAACTCCAAATTGAATTTAGACATGAAATCATATATTTTGTAGAATGAACCTCTAGATACAATCATTTTAAGAAAGTCGGTGTTAGCTAATGATAAGTCATGATAAGTCATTTCATAGCATCATCGGTATACCTCTCTACACAATCATGTTAAGAAAGTAAAAAATTCTGTGTCAGCTAGTGATAAGTCATTGCATAGCATCATCGGTACAGAGACATCTACATGATACTGAGTTGTAGAATGAGCCTCTCTACACAAGCATTTTAAGAAAGTAAGAAAGTTGGTGTCAGCTAGTTATAAGTCATTGCATAGCATCATCGTTATAATCAGAGACATTTACATGATACTGAGTTGTAGAATGTAGCTCTCGACATAATCATTTTAAGAAAGTTGATATGTAGCTCTCAACTGCTCCGGTCTCACTGGAGCACTTCCTCTCAACTGCTCCGGTTACTTGGGAGTTGTTTCTCTTACGAGCTCCGGCAGCCATATTATTAAATACTCCGAATTGTGTGTAATTTCCATTTGGATCGGGTTCAAATGCTTTGGTTTTCTTTTTAAAGGGGCACATGGGCCTTTTACCTCCACATGAGATTCGAAAACCCTACTTGAACCATATGTGCTCATCATCATTTAAAATCTCTATTAGCACATCCTTCAGAAATTTTAAAAGCTCATTTTTCAATTATTACTATTTCTTTCATTTGTTTGAATGAAAACCTAAATAATTTGTATTTAACTTAAATTCAAATTATTTAAATTTCAAATATTAATTTTATAATAACTTGCAAAAACACAAACTTATTTACCCAAAGCATTGTTGAGTGGAGGTGTGAACCACGAACTGAAGAATCTAGACCTGTGTTACCATCATTGGAGGGGATTTCAAATGTTCATAACTTTCTCATACGACCTCGGATTGAGGTACCTCTTTTTGCGATGTGACGAGCACAGAGATGCACTTCCAACGAGCTAATTGATCATTCCATTCAAACATTCCATCGGTGTAACAATTGGCATGGTTGGCTCGGGTCAGAAATCCTTGGTGATTTGTTTTGGCTCTTCCAGGCTTCGACTTTCAATTCCGTCAGTTGTGTTGGAATCAAATCACGTAGATCATACAAGTTTCTTATTTTGGGGGATGAAAAATTCACTTTGACAAACACCGAAAAATTGCGCTTGTTGTCATTTTTCCCAAATTCAGTTTCGTGAGTTCTTGTGTCATCTATGATGTATAGGATTTTAGTTCATCCGTTGAAGCTGACGTAAGGTGTCAGTGGCACATAAACATAAATCCGCTAAAACAACTAATTGATGTTCGGAGCACTTGACACTGTTTGTGAGCAGGATGACCAATTTTCCTCTAAGATGCATTTCAGAGCTAGCGCAATACCTACAGATATTATGGTTAACCCATTTGATGATAGACTACACTTTCTAAGACCGTGTTTTAGTCATAAAATCAAGAAGCGCAAAGTAAACAAGTTGGTGTGGTGTGCATAATGAAAGTTGTTGGAGACACAAACAGGCTCAATTACGAAGACACCTTGATCAAGCGAAGTATGTGATTAGTCATTAGTTATCTAGTTAAGCGTAGAAAGATAAACCATTAGAAATGATAGGATATTGACTGACTAGGGCAGCGAGAAGTAGTTGAGTTGTAGGAGAATAGAAGAGGTTTCAAGATGAAGGCATGTCTTGTTGTCAGGGTCAATGTCAACGAGGGAAAGAATATCATTTCTGATACATTTGATGTCGAAGAGGGGTCGACATCCTTCTGCTAGTGCATCAGTGACAGAAGAGGAAAACTCATCAACCAACAATGCATCAACAAGGGAGAGATGAACCTCGTAGATACATAGTGTATCGAGGAGAAATGAAAAAATACTTTGTCGATATGCGATGTATTGGCGAACATTAAAGGAATTTGCTAGTGTAAGGTTGTGCATGGTGAAGACAATTATGTGAAAATATTCAGTGTACCAGAGATGATCATGTGAACTTCTCCGAAGAAAAAGCTTTGTGTGTCAGATAAGTTTAGCGGAAGCACGTTGGTGTATTGACCAAGTTTGTGGGAAGGTGATCGATGTATCGGTGAAGAAATATAACATGTTGATATTGGTTGTGTCAGTGAAGGAAAAATAAGGTTTTTCGATATGCTATGTATCAGTGAACAAAGAGGGAATTCATCGAGATGTGTATCGATGGGTCAGAGTGATATGGAGAAAAAAACACAAGTGGTAAAGCATGAAGAGAAACTTGGGCTTTGCCACTTGCATGAGAGAGTATGAGAGGATTTTCAATGGAAATAATTGAGGGGGTGGGGGGTGGAGGGGGATTTCTTCTCTTAGAGAAATAGTCAAAGAAGAAAATTGGTAGGTTGTTGTGCGTGTGCAACAATAAGTTAATGTTTATTTTATTAATGATGGTCATTGTGTGATTTACTTCTAGCATGCAAGATTAAATGAAATATTGTGGTACGTGGAATCAATTTAGATGACATGTTGTAATGAATCAATAGGTATCATGCACATGACAAAGAATCTAGCTAGTTTACATTGTTCATTCCTGAGTAACATGGAAGTCATATACAGATAGTTATACGGTTATGCATGATCTTGTGTTTTGGTAAACTAACCTATAAATTGAATGGGATAAGTGATGATTTATGTGACACTAAAGTGACATAGATGTCATGGACATCAAAAGATAAATTATATGCTAGGAAGCATTATTATGCTATTTAATTATTGGTTCAATATTTTTCTATGATATTTGGGAAAGAGTAGGTTTTATAGAAAGAACATTTCCCAAACTGGTTATTTGATGACAAAGCTCCAAGAACAAAAATAGTGCCATAGTATGGAAAAATGATCATAGGGTATTAACCCTAGTTCTATTATGAGGGGTGGAGGTATTACCTGCCATTTATCCTCCGAAACATGGAGTTGTGGGAGGGCTAGGTTAAGCCATTCTCCCCTAGACATGTAATGGTGACTTCTAGTTTCCTATTAGGGAAGCTTGGTCAAAATAGTTGATGCTTTCTATTACAAGTTCTATCTAGAGTTAGGTTATTGTAGTTACCACTCTAGCATAGTCCAGATGAGGAAATGATAGGATGTGGAAGATGGAAGTAGGTTATGGGGGAACGACGACTCAGTGTAGTTGAGAATGTTGTCGGGAATTAGAAATAAAAATTAGTGTCTTATTTAGTCCCTTTTGTGCATTAAATGCTTTCTTAATCAAGTTATGATTATTTCAATGTAATGTTCAGTTTATATTGGATTATTGTGACTTAGTTAGTAATATTGTTGGATATTGTGTTTAAGGATTATTGTCTTGCATGATTGGATAAGAGCACAAAGGAACTATGCATTATATGTGATGGGTTTTATCATTAGTACATGCATGAGCTATGTATGTGTCAGTGATGCATACATACCTTGCACGCATACACTAGTATCGCTATGATATATATTATCTATTATAATATTATTATTAATAGTTGGTGTGTGATGGTTATAATAGAATTAAAATTATATGATTATACTGCTAGTTCATTTAGATTATTAGATTTCATTTAGGGACTTATTGTATTTTGATAAATGAGAAATACGATTTCATTTGAATTGATGTAAATTTATTGAGATTTGGATTTCGTGACCTACCCAATTTAATTTTAATTAATGGATTTGATAGCTTGTCAAGTGGATAAATGTGAGTAGGTGGGGGGACATTATTTTATGATCTTTGACCTTCCTAGGACCCTTCTCGAGAAGGGATAGGAAGGTGGTTGAGAAGAGGATAACGGGACGATTTTTGTGGAGAGGAAAAGTGTTGGGTGTTTTGGAGGAAAATTTTGGTTAAAGGGAAGGAGAACTATTGGAAGTGAAACTATGAAAAATGAGAACTGTGAGATCTATCAAGCCTATGAGAGACTAGTTGTTGAGATAAGATATTTATTGTCGATTGTTGAGATATCCGTGGTGGGATGGATGTTGTTCTTGGAGCTTTGGACATAGAGGGCTAGGAAATCACAAATGTTTCCTAGAGAGAAGTAATTAGAGAGGTTGTTCCTAGTTGGTTGGGAGGTTAAAAATCCAGTTGTGCAACTTTCCAGATATATAAGGAGCTAAACTACTACAAAAATGGGCTACTAAATCAAATAAGGTTGCAATTATTTTCCTACTTATTAGTTAACTACATTGATTGATTAGTTGGTTGTATTAATTAATTTATTTCCATAAAAATGTTGCAATCATAAATTTCATTGATTAACTATGGATGCAATTGTTGCAAGTGTTAAATATTACTGAACATGAATTAGTAAATTTAAATTTTGAATAGGATAAAAATTTATTTTTAGATGTAGAAATATTTGAATTAGACAACACAAATTTAGTAAAAAAGATCATAGCCTTGAATGTCCATGGGGGTATATACTTTTTGGGAGGCAACATTTTCGTTTTTTTGTTTAGACCTCCTACTAGGTGCTCTTTTACTATATTCCAAGTCATGGCTCTTGCTAACCCTATCCATTTTTAGATTTTGCAGTGGAACAGGAGTATCACACTACGAGAGAAGCAAGTAGTAGGGGTGGAAACAAGTCACATATACAAGAAAATGATGAGAAAAGGGGTGACAATATGGGTGATCTAGATAGAGGAGTGGATTCTAATTTAGGAAGGATGAATTCTGCCATAGGAGTATCCAGTGGTGGCGATATAACTAACTCAACCTCATAGATGTCTCAATTTACAATAGATATAGATTTTTGGAACTAACGAGAACTAAAACAAGGAGGAAAGAAAAAAATATAAGAGAACTAACTAGTAGTTTTACTAACGATTATCCATGACTAGGTCCATGAAGTGATCCCCCACCATACTCATTTTCTTGAGTTGCAACCATTGCTAGGAATCCTCGACCTTCACCATTAGGCCTAGTTTGAAATAAATAGGAGCATGTTCTTTCCATAATTTCCCGCAACCATGGTCTTGTCAAGGATTAATTACATAGTACATAAGTTGGATGGGATAGAGAAAATATGAATACCCTCATCCCTCTCTTCCCTATTTGTCTCATTGATTACCTATACTTTGTTTTCCATGCCCATCATCGTAAAAAACATACAGGGTGTTGTGGTGTCTAAATTTTTCACCCCATCTAAGTGTTAATAAAAATTTTATTATTATTATTATAATATATAATTAATCAAAATAAATATATTTATTAAATACAATTTTTAATTCTCGAAATGCATGCATTCATGGTAGGGACATAGCCACTACTTTAGCAATTGTTTTAGAAAGGTATATTTTTTTCATGACAATGATGATGATGGATAATTTCCATTAAGACCAAATTCGGTCTATCATAACTTAAGAAATCTAAGAAACCTATTTTTTTTCTTTAGAATTGTATTTTTGTGCTCGAAAATCTTTAAGATAAGCATTCCTAAATCACCAAACTTTTGATGAGTTAAAAGGTTAGGTGTGTTGGTATCATAATAAATATTTTGGAATTGTGATATGTTGCAGTGGTACATAGGACCATCTAAGAGAAATTTATTTTCATATTAAACCCTCTTAGTGTCACAAAGATGACAAATTCTTTCAACCCATGACGTTTTAGGAATTGTCCAACAATTGTTTTAGGAATGAAGTTTTATGAGAGTTTGTTCTTATTTTAGCAATAATGATTTTATTCTTTACAGTAGTTAAAATGGAGTGATACTTTTTGTATTCTATATTAGGGTTGATAACCTCCTTGCAACATATTAATTTTCTTTTATCCTCTAATTTTATCGCACCACAATTTCTCCTTAACTATAGATGTAATAATATTATTAATATTATCGTTACTCTAAAGAGTGACATCTTCCTTTATACCCAAATGATTTACCTAAGACTTGTCATATTTATGCCAACCTTGATTGAGTCGTAGGTGGTTTTCACATGAGTTTGAAGCAATCTTAGGAAGCCTCTTGTCTTCCATGTTGTTTACATTGTTCTTATACATTAGTTACTTATTCATAGCCATTCTCCAAATGGGGGAAAGACTCACTTCTATGAGGAGGATAAGATAGGGTGAATTGCCTTTGATTTTAAGATTATAAGTTATAAAACACTTTTGAATTTGCTCTATCTTTCTCCATGTTTCTCTAGAGACGTTATAGCCCCAAAATTCACAACCATATAAGATAATGTAGGAGTGACAAGAGTCTCAAAAAGGAGTTTCTTCATATCCCATATGAAAATATTCATTCATTTACAATTGTTTTCAAGCCCATAATAAGCTTTCCACCCTCCTTTTATCCTTTTCTTAATGTTATAATTCTGATTGAATTTGAGATGAAGATTGATTATGAGATATTTGTATGAAGTTACTTCTTCAAAGCTAGTGTGTCATACATGAAATAAGCATAAGTGATATTTTTGGATTTAATTATCATAGCCTTCATTTTGTCAGTGTTAATAGTCATACTTGTACTAGAGGGAAAATCCTTGAGAATTTTTAGTTGGTTGTTGATATCATAGGGAATCCTCATTATAAGAACAATATCATCCATGTAAAGAACAAGGACGATGACAATACGAACTAGATTCATTCCTACAATTTTCTTCTTCCAAACAACCATATAACTTGTCAACATATATGCCAAAAGGTATGAGATAGGGGACAACATTGCTTAAGTCCCATATTATGATTAATTTCTTCCAACCATCCCTTAGTGTTCCAAAACTTGGCAATAACATTATCGTAAAACCTTATCATAGCTACTCTTAACTTGAAAGGAACTTTTATCTCTTATAATCTATTCCAAAGGACAGTCCTGGGCACTCTTTCAAAATCTTTCCTAAAGTCATTTAAACAACACAGGATATTGATTTTACTATTGTTACGCTCCTCCATAATGATCGTAAGGATAACAAGGTGGTCCACAGTTGAATTACATGTCCTAAATATAGCTTGGTCTTTATCCCTTTTCTAATGGCTTTCTAGTAATACATCAAGATATTATTTTCCAAAATAATTCCATATAATTTATTTAAAAGGGGGGTAATCATAATGGTCCTATAATTAGAGGGATTGTTTTTGTCTCCACTTTTAAAATTAGGTACAATGAGGCTTTGAGTCTAGGGTTTAGGGAAACCCTTCTTGGCTGCTAAATTGTAGAGCTTGTGGATGTGAGGGATGAGGATATGCCCTCCAATTTTAAAAATGTATGCTTGGTAGCCTTGAATGTTGTTAGATTTCCCTTTTGCGACGTGCTTAACCCCAAACTCTAGGTCTTCTATACAAAAATATCTTCCTCTATAAAGGGTTTTGATGTTGTCCACAACATTGACGGGTTCGTAAGGATTTTTTAGGTAGGAATTCCAGTACCTACCTCCAAAATTTCTTAGGATCTAGCTTAGATAGGCACAAAAGCTTCTCTTGCTTTTTTTATATAGTATATTTTTTTCCTTTTAATTAAGGATTTGTGCCTATTTAACTTGTTGGGTTTTAAGGACTCATTAGAAGCATCTCCAATGTATTTTCTAATGATCTTACACTCTTTTATCATACCAAGGGTTACCCATTATACTTTCATTTTTTTTTATAAGTAAAAAAGGGCAGGTCCTGTTATATTAATATTTCAAAATTACAAAGTACTGTGGAAGTGCCAGCTATCCCACCTGGAAAGGAAACTGAGACAGTTGGCCATTCCATTCCACTTCCTAAACTCAAAAATTCAGGCTGCCATCCTGCCCGAAGGAAACCAGGATGCATGGCCATCTCTGTAATAAGTTTGTTCTTCACTATGCTATCGCTATCATTGCTATAAGCTAACTGAGCTACTGCTCTGGTTTGCAACAAAATAAAAAAGTTTCTAACTATGAGCATGCAAGAAAACCTTTTAACCGGTGTCCTCGTAATCATCTTCACTCTTGTCGTGTCTGAATGGAATTGCATAGACCTGTGCGCAAGTGGGGAACTGGTGTCTTGGGGTAGTGTTGGAGTAGGCGGCGTAAATCATGTCCAGACGTTGGTTGATGCAGATAGCTCTGAAAACTTGGTCGTCCACCATGTTGCGTACCTTGAAAATTAATTCTAGGTGCTTCGGGTGAAGAAGTGCTGGCTGGTCCTGCAAATCTTGTGGAATGGAGGAGAAGGGATCTTTCATTCATGTGTCGGGCTCATCCTAGTGCTCTCACTGCCTATTCTGCTACTCAATTTCCTCAGGAGATTCACCGGTTGTGAAATGGAGGTTTCCTTCTGTGCCTTCCTGTATCTCTTCCTCCATGATGCAAGATCTAAATTCCACAGCTGGAGTGTCCTTGGGATCGTGTGCTGGTCTTAGAGAAGGGGTAATGGCATCCTTTCCGAAACAAGCGGGGGGAGCCCAATTGTCTGGGACCATGAAGAGAAGATTCTCAGAGTAATTATGGATAGATTCATCCAGAGTAACCTCCTCGACATACGCCATGGGAGGAGTTCCAATTCTTCTAGACTTCCTAGTTCTCATCCTGCTAGATAGAGCCAGAGCGCTCTCAAATTTTTTCTGCCTCTTCCTACGTGAGTCGGTTTCATACCAAGTCGTGCCTCTGCGAGGCCGTCCCCTTGCTCTCAGCATACTTAAAAGGAAAGCTACTGTCAGAATACCAACTGAAAGGTTGTCTCTATTCCTACACCTCAACGTTTCATCCTTCACCTCTGCAACCTTCAAATGCCACACATAGCCTCCAAGGTTGTTGATAAGGATGGAGATGATATCTAAGGCCATTAAGGTTGTGGTTTTAATGCTCTGGTTGGTCGTTCTCCTCACGTGAGTGAGAGGACTCGTCATATGGTGAGAGTTGTCTGGGTTTAATCCCATCATAAATGGCGAGGAGATGGGAGCTGGTGGCCAACATTTATGGCACCACCCAGCTCTGATCCGCATGTCCTTCCCTCTCCGCGTGGCACCCCATCAGGGGATTATACTTTTTCTTTTACCCATCACTTCAATAAAGAAATTTTTGATGGAAGTAGAGAGGGTTTTCATAAAATTATGATAAAGGCCTTCAATATTTTCCTTATTTAATAGGATATTTAATTCATTATTTAAATCCTTTAAAAAAATATCATCTTTATCGTTGTCAAAGATCAAGTGCTTTTGGTTTTCATAATTTTCTTCAATGGGGATTTTGTGCATGAAAAGGTTTAGAGTCGGGGATAAAGGTCTATGATTAGAGTCAAACTCATAGTCATTTAAGATGTCAAAATTTAATATTTCATTGCATCTAAGGATATTATATATCACATAATCTATGGAATTTATATCAATCCCATGAACACAATTCATTCAGTTGGATTTAAGATACTTCATTAGAGCATTGCAAATTATTAGACCTCGAGAAATTCAAATCTTGATTAGCTTAGTTCCAAATAAATTTTCACATGTCTTGAGAGTTTCTTTTGTATCTACTAGCTAAAAAAAGGTCTCCATCTAGCCATATAGGATTATGGTTATAATCATTGCTTAAAATAATAGCTTGATTAGTTGTTTTTCTAGCATTAAAGTCTCTTAGAAATAGGATATTGCCTTCATTACTCAAACTGTAAATATCTTATTCTAAGCCATTGTAAAAACATTTTTTATCTAAATTGTTTGTCTTATAGTTTGTAAAAATACATGAAGTGATTTTAGAATTGCATGTTTTAAAAGGTCTTGAATTGTTTAAAAGATGTGACAAGTGATTTTGGGTAACTTATTTTAAAAGGTTGTGTTATTTGAAAAGAGCTCGAAGTGATTTTTGGGATAATTTATGACTATGGATGTTAGTGTTAGCTTATTTGAGAGAGTTTATTGTTGTTATGAGCATTTTTCTTTATCATAATATGACAACTATTTTTTACATTTTAGCTCATTCTTTCATTCATGGTCAGATATATTGAGATGTTGAATATGGGAATTTTGATATGGGTATTATTTAAACATTGTTAACATATTTATTTTTTTTTATTGCAAATCAAAGAACTAAATATTATGGTGAATAATTATATTAGACGGTAGTATCTAAACACTCCCATTATTCTTTTAGTACCATATTAATTATTTTTCTTTTTAATCATGAAAATTGGTAACTGTAAGTTTGACCTCGACTAAGCCATGGTGCCATATTAATTATTGGCGATAATTTTGATCATTGTCAAGTTTTATACACGACATGAACTAACAATGTTGATAGCCCCCATGATCTAACAATGTCTACAGCCCCTATCACTAGTATTCATTACGACACTAGTAGATCACAAGACAAACTAATATACAACATATCATATGAGTCATAAGGGGAAAATGTGTGTATTCATGGGTCTATGACCATATAAATAGAGCACCACGTGAAAATTGTTTTAAGTTATTTATTAGTTAATGTATTAGCTTCACTCTAAACTTGACATGGTTGGATGAAAATGGTTAATCATATAAAGTTATTATTTGATATATTATATATGTAGTGTTGTTGATTTAATTATCAAAATTATTTTAAGATTTTTAATGAAATAAGTAATTTATTAGTGAGTAAGTTTGATAAAATTAAATAGTTTTTTGGGTAAAAGGTTAAATTGTATTTGGTGGTAGTATTTGGTTTGGTGTATAAGATTAACTTCAATGATTATAGTAGGGGATAAGATAAAACCACTTTTAAAATTACTTTTAATTAGTTAAGATATTTTATTTTTTTGGACATAAGAAAATAAGTTAACTACCCAAAACCTAAAATTCTGTAAAAGTGAAAATATGCTTCTTATGAACCATAATCATTCCAAATGATGTGATTTTCCTTAAATAAGAGTTATAAGTTAACCTACATTTACACACAAAAAAAAGTCAATAATAACTATTTTCACTACTAATTTAATTGATAATTAAATTATAACAAATTTTACTACCTTAAAATAAATTTAAATATCCTTAAAGTAAATAAGATAATCAAGGCAATTGATGTCATGCAATGCATCCTTAATCTTACGGCATGTTTTTCAAAGGATTCCAAAAACATGACCTTAGAATATAGTGGAATAGGGCTACTTGGAATAGGCAATAAAATTAAAATGTTTCGAAAACTTTAATGTTGAGATTTTGCAAAAACTTATTTTGAATAGAATAACGTGCTATAAGGTTTACAAGAGTGTACTCTTAATGTATGACTTAAGAAAGTAATTATAATTTATTATATGTTTTATTTAAAATAATTTGAATTTATTTTATTGAAATTTGATAAAGCTAAGAGTTTAAAAGGATATAGTTTCAAATGCTTCTTTAAGCGTGCTTTTAATTTTAAGTAAAAACACGATGCCTAAGAATTTTGATTTTCAAAATTATATTAAATATTAAATATTTTAAATTTTATGAAATTTTTTATTTTATTTATTTTTAAATAACTTTGTTAACAATTTTGATATAAGATAAAATAAAATATGAAAAGACAAAGTTCATGCCTTTATATATATATATAATTAATAGGTTAACAATTTTGATACTAGATAAAATAAAATATGGAGAGATAAAGTTTATGTTTTTTTAATATAAATATTATATAAAAATAAATAATATATATATAAAATATTTAATGGTACAAAATGTAAAAAAAAAAACAAATAATATGATTTCAACTATTACACTATTTGCAACTTATCGGTATAAGTATAATAAAAAAGACAAGTTTGAAAAGATGGTATTAAAAGTGTTTTACAAAAATTACTAATAAGTTTTTGAATTTTTTTTTCTGTTTTTATGTATTTTACAATAAGATTAATTAGTTTTTAATATTTATTGTGCAAAGGTATTTTTTATAGTCTAGTATGAGGAAGATATGTAATTCCTTTTATGTTAATATGGAGTTGATATATTGCATTTAAAAAATATTAATAACAAAAAAATATGTCAATGTTGACCACAAAAAAAATATTTTAACATTCACACTTAGTAAAATAATTTTATATCAATTTTATATATAAAAAAAGAATAATAGAAAATAAATGTAATTGAAAGTAAAAAAATTACTATTTTATCAATAAACACTTTCTACTTCCTTAATATATATNTATAATATTTTAATATCATATTTAAATACATATACATATATACAATTTTTAATTTTTTTTAGAACATAACCCCAAACTATAAGACTATAAAATCCAAAAAATCTCATACAAAAATATAAAGTATTCTTCCAAAACAAAAAGAGTTTCTGCCATCAGCAATGCATTTTAGAAAGTGCATGAGCTCGAGAATTAAGTTCCTGAAAAATACGAGTAAAAATAAGATGAGTGAACATACCAATAACATTATGAAGTTGATGTGAAATATGTTGGAGTCCCAGATTTGTAATATGGACATCTTCCTTCATCGAGTCTATAAATAGCTTCGAATCCCCAAAAATATGGAGTTCAATAACATCCGTGTCAACACCTATTTTTAATAGTGCAAACAAAGTTTTAAATTCTCCCCAATTGTTTGTTCCCTCTTTAAGTTCCCTTTACCTATGTGTATGCATAAAGCAATTGAAAGTGAAAACCTTTTTATCACATAAAAAGGTATTTTTTTTTAGAGTTTACAAAAAAATATTAATTATTATTTCAATGTGCTTAAATAATAAGTAAAATATTTTAATATCTATTTTGTGTGTAATTGAAAGTAAAAAAAAATTATAATTAAAATATTTGAATGATGCATTACTTATCATGAAAAAGATCTGTAATTCCTTATGTATCTAACA
>ML807140.1:410109-422846 GCA_009831015.1 Picea engelmannii
AAACCACCATAAATTTATCTTAATTATAAATTTATTATGGATCTAATGGGATTATCTTAATTATGAATTTATCATAGATTTAAAAAAATTAAATTTTTAGAAATGCAAACTTTTCTTCAAGTTTCATGTTCTAAAAAAAATAATTTACACCTCAAAAATTTGATGCCTCTCAACTCATAATAAATCTCTAGTTAAAATAAATATACTCTAGTTTTATTTTGAATTTAACATATAACATAATAGCATTTCCAAAAAACTACAAACTACATTACCCATTAGAGGGTTGAAATAAAAAACTAATAAAATTGACAGAAAAAATAATCTAAAAATCCAACTACGAGCAAAGAAGATGGTGGCAAGAAATAAAAAAGAAATATGACGTGGCAATGATGAAATGGATGATGTGACAATTAGCTACAGGGTTTAGTGGTGCGATGCATAGTAAACGAAGGAAATGGTTCAACTTTCTTTAAGTTTTAATGAAAAACTTACTAGTAATTCTCTTATATTTGGATCCATCGCACTTTTTTTTTTTTTCACCAAACACATTAAAATTTGGCTTTCTCGATAAAAATGGAGTTCTTATATATTTATAATGTTTTTGGTTCTTACTCACTCATTAATAATGATTTACAACGACATAATTTTTTGTTTTGTAAAAGTGATTGATTTTCTAAGTCAATGGTAATAATGTTTTTGGTTATCACTCATTCACTGATAATGATTTACAACGACATAATTTTTTGTTTTGTATAAGTGGCTGATTTTCTAAGTCAATGATAATGGACAATATTGTCGTCTTTAAATTATTGAAATTTTATTTTGATATGTATTAATTGATTTACAACTGGTCTCGCCAATAAATTCACTCAAAGTGTTGGATGTTCAAAATAGGTGGGAAGCCAGGTCCCGAGAGGGTCCACCTAACTACTTTAGAGATTGTCCTAATTAATCTATCAACCACTGACCAGCACAGCGTGTATGAAACTTACTACCCATGCTATGCTTCTTTAATAATGATTTACAACAACATAATTTTTTGTTTTGTATAAGTGGTTGATTTTCTAAGTCAATGGTAATGGACAATATTGTTGTCTTTAAATTATTGAAATTTTGTTTTGATATGTATTAATTGATTTACAATGACATAATTTATTGTTTTAAGTGGTTGATTTTCTAAGTCAATGGACAATATTTAAATTATTGAATTTTTTTTATTTGTATTAATTGTTTTTTTAATTATGATTTGACTAATTTTAATTATATTTTATTGATAAATTATTTATGAAGGATATATTTTTTTTGGTCTAAATAGTTGATTCTCTAAGTCAATGGTTATGGATAATTTTGTGGTGTTTAAATTATTGAATTTGTCTAATTATTTTATCTTTTAAATAGTTGATTCTCTAAGTCAATGGTTATGGATAATTTTGTGGTGTTTAAATTATTGAATTTGTCTAATTATTTTATCTTTTAAATTTATTTTGATAATATATTAACTGATTTTGAATGTGATTTGAATAATTCTAATTATATATAGATAAAAAAAAAATAGAATATTTAAATTAATTCCAAATTATTTAATAAGAATCAAATTATCTAATTATTATAAAATTTATATTCATTTAAAATTAAAATTAATCAAAAAACCAAAAAATAAATATAAAATTAAAACAAATTTAAATTATATATGTAACGATCCCATTGTTACGACTACATGCGACACAATACAAAATAAAAATATTTTTTTTAAGTAGGATGGTAACAACGACAACAGTTAAACAATGCAACTTGACAATGAACACAACACACACAGATTAGACAACAGTAAGCAACGACTCAGACACTAGCACATCAAGCAACTGGACGAAACATGTACTAATTAACAGACAGATAAAAATGACTACCTACCTGACACAAGCAAGACAACGCCTACAAGATAAAGGACAACATCAACCACCCAACACAATGGCTTTGACGATCAATAACCAGAAAACCTCTATGGCACGCAAAACCCAACGCATTGAGCCATTACAGAACCAAGTACCAACATCAATTACAATGAGCACATGCCCACATCGGGAAGCACAAGACTCTGGCCATGTTATCATTCGCATCTATTTGACAAGGCATGCAATGATCCCCTCATCAGGAATCGTTTCGTCACAAGGCAACAGGTGTGACAACAAACCTGACACAACATAACATATATGGACCAATAACCCAAGAAAAATTCAACGCGCTAGAAGACTGAATTAATTGTCAAACTCATGATGACTAAACCAAGCACCCAGTCAACAAGTCAACCAGATGCAAGGGAATCTGACGACTATAACATTCACACAGCACAATAATTCCTTGTGCAACAATTTCTATTGCAAACATACATCAATATGTACACATTAAATAATTATTATCAAACAATTATGTCATTGTAACTATTTTCCAATTCCAACATCAGATAAGTAATTTCCTAAGGAGGAATTTGCTATTTTTAAACTGAAACTATACATCGACTATAATTGTTTTAGTGCAACTAAAACAATATATTATTCACATAACAATATATCGAATACATTTGTACTTGATGTGACTTATCAATCGAATATATCGTTGTGATAGGGGTAAAAGATGTGAACAATTTGTGAATGTTGTGATTGGTCAATCAACTATATCGCTGTGAAATATTACAAAAATCCCCGTCTAAAAAAAATACCAAAATTATTGACTAAAACATTACCAAAAATTGTTGTCTACAATTACCCACATTGGTTAATAGCAGTCTAATAAATACATGAAATGTTGAGTTCACATGATGTCGCTGACTATTAAAACATGATTATTATATCACTGTCTAGTAATCATTGTTATTATCTCGTTGTCTAGTAAATATATTTATTATATCGCTGACTATGTTGTCTAGTAACATTATTGGATAAGAATGCAGTCTAAACATTAGGAATAAAATGCAGTCACATGTAAATGTTGTCACATAAGAATCGCTATCACATAAGAAGTAAAACGTTGTCACTTGTGGAAGTAAAACGCTGTCATATTCAAGCAACATTTATTGTTGTGTAAACATTATTAAATTGTTGTGTAAATATTACTGACATCGCTGAGTAGATATATTGTTGTTGAATTATATTTCAAGGGGGAAATTAAACTCAAATTTACAATAATCGTTATCATAATTCGCTATATGAGGTCTCTATCATAAATGCAATTGGATACCATGGAATTGCTATATAAATTGTCTTCATAAAATCAAAATCGTTGCTATTAACACATTCACACCCTATCACATGATATCTACACATTAACACACAGTAATTCACCGGTAATATGTGATTCATCAACGCAGGTACAACGACCACAGAAATGTTGTTAAATTCATGGTTCATCAATGCAGGCACAACAACAAGCAATTAAATCGTGGTCCATTAAATATGGTAAAATCACAGTCAATAGACATTTAATTCGAAGAGTAATAAATGGTATTGCTGGCATAAAAATAGATGAAATCATAGAGAAAAAATAATTGAAGATGTTGTCATTTATATACCTGGAATCATAGAGCCAAAAGAAAGATAACGTTGTCATCACTATAAATGAAATCGCAGAGGTAAATCGCTATAATCTTTGTGCAAATCTGTGCAAGGTGTTAAGAAATGCATAGGGAGGAAGTTGGGTAGTGTGCCACAAAAAATCGTGGTTGGATGTTGGGTAAAATGCCCAAAAAAAGTGGTTTGAATGCTGGGTAACGACCGAGAAAAATGCGGGGCGGATTCTGGGTAAGATGCCACGAAAATCGTGGTATGAAGGCGGTGTAATGGTCCACGAAATTTGTAGTATGGAAGCTATGTAAAACACCACGAATTAGTGGGGTGAGTGTTGTTTGTTGGGCCATGAATGTCATATCGCGAGTGTTGTGTATAATACAATTTTAAAGGTGGATTCAAGGCTAAGAAAAATGGGTCGCTGCCCAGCAAGGTCACAGAGTAAATTTACATTTTAAAAGTGAAATTTAAAAATTCTTCGAAAGGGGATCTCTGTCTCGCGAAATCGTAGATATAAAATACCTTTAAAAATGAAATAAAAAACTATATTAATTGGGATCTCTGTCCAGCGAAATCACAGATATAAAATGCATTTAAAATGAAATCAAAACTCTAGTAATCAGGGTCTCTATCCAGCGAAATCACAGAGATAAATTATTTGAATCGCGGGCGGAGATATATCAATCCAGAATGTAGGGATTGGCATTCAACTCAGAGGTTTATCATTCACAATGCAAATTTTTATCAATAAAAATGTAGAGATACTCAATCGCAAGAAAGTGCAAGGATCAGGGATTAATCACAAGAGAAAAACGTAGAGATAAGTAAGGGATAGATAACTGGGAGAAAACTTTATCCTTCACTCATCATCCATGCACAGGAAAGCAGGGCATTTGAATCTATAGGTCTTTAAACACCGAAGTGACGACCGTCGATTTGGCTCCTGGTCAACTGCTCAGGAACGGACTAATGACTAAAGGGATAAGGGAAAAACACAATTTTCTTCATAATGATCAATAAAACAAATACAAAAAATTCATAGCAATCAGGGTTTGGGTTCGCCAAGGGAATCAATTCAAAATGCAGCGAGCATAAGGCTAGGATGAGCTTAAGTTCATTGATTATAAAACGCTGAGTAGAACATAATCTGTACACAATAGAAGTACAATAATGAAAGTGCAGGAACATTATTAAACAACTATTAAAAATATACGCATGCCTACCTTTTCCAAATGTGAAAGATCTAAGTCGTTGTACTACATGCGCTCTGTCCATCTCCTGCTTGTCGACTGATGTGACCTCACCAATATCTCCCAACTAACGCTAGGGGTACTCTTCTTCCCCCTAAGCCCCACGAGAAGCAAAGGGGGCACGTACACAATACCAGAGAACTGTTAGCACCCAGATCGCCTCGTAAGGTTGAGCTACCACTCGTTACCTAAGCTGGGTATCCCAATTCCCACAAGAGAAGCTCAGTCAAGACAAAAATTCAGCAATGTAACATTACGCATCAAGATCAGATCCATACTCCTCCTCCTCCATCTTTTTTATAGAGTTTTTAAGTAATTAGTTTCCCAAATTCTCATTAAATTCCTTTTTTGGTTAATTAAATTCGAAAAACCTCCCCCATACATATGTCACCCATCCCCTAGTTGCACTAGAAAATTAATTTTATTAATTAATTATTTATTCCTATTTCCCTCACCCACCTAAAATCATTCCTAAAAACACTCCTTGGTGTCTCAATATTCCCTTACAAATCTTAAATGACTTACGCCGTACTTAATTCCTAGTTGAGTTCATAAATAACAAGTTCCCAAGGCAAGATTCCTTACTAAGTTAGACATACAACTTTTTCTTTATGTTTCCCCTTTTCTTTAAGTTTCCCCTTTTTCTTTAAGTTTCCTATTTCTTTTAAGTTTCCCTCTTTTTCCTTTCTAACTAAAAAAATCAATTTAGCAAGTGTAGATGAAACAACCATTTACCCTTTTTCTTCTTTAATTAAAAATTAATTTAGCAAGTGTAGATGAAACAACCATTTACCCTTTTTCTTCTTTAATTAAAAATTAATTTAGCAAGTGTAGATGAAACAACCATTTACCCTCTTTTCCTTTTAACTAAAATTAAATTAGCAAAATAGATAAAAACAACCATTTCCCTTTTTAAAATTTTATTCCTCCATGATAATTTGACTTTAATAAATTAATTTGAATTTCTTACCCCCCTTCTCGTTACATGTTTGTTTATTATTATTATTATTATTATTGTTATTTTGACCACATGTTCTACTTAGACCTAGGTTTTAATTTCTCTAGGCTGAGCGACATTTTTATTAGGGAAAAATGATTTTAATTCTTACTTTTCACCTCATTCATTTTAAGGTCGACTAGGTTTATTCACTTTACCAGTTAAAATCGCGACATGCCCTTTAGGACGCACGAGGTGCTCCAAGGGTGTCACTCGCCTCTTTCTATTTTCCTTGCGCGATGTGCCCTTCAGGATGCACTACGTGCTCCAAGGGTGTCACTCGTCTCTTTCCATTTTCCTTGTGCGACGTACCCTTCAGGACACACTATGTGCTCCAAGGGTGCCACTCGCCTCTTGACTGACTTGGTAGACATAAAAAACCCTTGGAGTCAATACTCCACCAGGTGCTCTTGTGGGAGACTAAGGGCCTCTAAGGAATAAGGTGCATGCCTTATTGTGCGCCCCTTAGAATCATCGTGAGCATCTGTCGCAGTCTACCCTCATGGCATCGTGGGTCTTCTCGAACTAGGTAATCGTTAACCTACAGTTCAAGCCATAGTGAGAGTGCTAGTAGGCTGTGGTAGAGATGCTCCCACACCTCTCCCTCAAAGTCTTTGGTTGTCGTGGGTGGCCCCTCTACTCCACTTGTGAGTTTGATCGACAAGCTATAGTCAACCTGCATCCATCAACGAATCATGTCAGCAATAATAATCAATCATCATAACATCTAATCAGATGTACACATGTCACATCAACAATATTCAACCAACAATCCACTCCCTGACTCAATCTGGAGTCCAAGGGGTTTCATCGATGCCTCTACATCTTCGAGGTCTAAAGTCCTGCACACTCAAGAGAACCCAGTCAATAGCACATGTCTATGCCAATTCAACAAAATAACATATAATCATATCCATAATGCCTCATAATCATAATCAAATAGCCACTAGTAATAATCCGAATCACTTGCAAGCAAGTGTCCTCAAAGAATAAGTTCACTCAGTGTGCGCAAGAGCGGGATGTTACAATATAATACTTTAACAATTTTTATAAAAATATTTATTTTTCTTTTCTTACTCATAATCAACCACATATTATTTTCTAAAAGATAACAATTAATCAAAACTTAAAAATTCCATATCTTATATCAATTAAAGTGTACATAATTTCTGGTAATTTGGATCATTTGCATGGTTACATAATTTTTTTAAAACTAAGTATCATCTTTATTCATAATGTACAAAAACTTACAAGTCTAAATGTCTAAGATAAGCTATAATAAAAACCAGAAAAAAAAACAATTTTAGCAAAAAAACATATCATCATTAGGTACAAGGCTTACATGGTTGAAATGAAAAATAGTGATTATAATGCAAAAATTGTATTACTTTTCATACTATAAATTCATATCTTTGTTTGCAAAGAAAGCCTCATTTATGTTTGATCTCATTAAATCCTAACCTAAATCCATTCCAACCATCAATTTATTAAATCATAAATGTATTACACATCAAGATTTTATTAATACTTTAAAAATGGATCCAAAAACTCATTTTCCAAACTTATAATGTCCATTACAATTGAAAATAGTCTCTCTCATTATATCAAACTTGTATCCGAGGAATTACTAAATTACTTATAACTAGTGATATGTATTTATATTATTGTTTACATTTATAAAAATTACTATGTTTTGTATATAATGATTTTAGACAATTGGGTTTAGTTAGCCATATTAAATTCTAACAAATCATATATAAGATTTTATGAATTTACCTAAGATTAAAAAATACTGTAAAAATTTAAACATATATAATCTTTAAACTTAAATTTTATTTTATAAAAATTTATAATTTTTTTAAAGTTATCCACAATAATTTATATTAACTTGAACAAGAAACTCTACATTGTTTAAGTTGCTTGTTTATCATTACGGAAACTATACCAACAACAAAATAACAACTTGTCTATCCATAAGGTCTTCAAGAGAAAGAGAAAATAGGACTTTAAACTACATATCATAATATATCAAAGATTAAAAATAGAGTAATAAAGTTTGAGAGATGTTTGATTAATAAGTTGATAACTAAGATGAAGTATACCAAAGATCAAAGATAGAGTAATAAAGTTTGAGAGAAGTAAGATGAAGAGGGGCCACAGCCTGGGTACCTTTCAAGCTAGAAAACCAAAAAGTTAACACTCTTCACATGTGAAAAATTAAACATATGGACCATGCCAGCTAGCCTTTTGGCGAGTAGATTGATTTTATGGTCTACTAGTTTGATTTGAAGCTCCACATCATTGCTCTAAAGAAGAATGCCCAGGGGAGATTTCATTTGTGAATATAAATCTATTGTTTCCTAATACTTTGTTTCCTTGGTGTGAGAAGAACCCATGTCTAGGACCCATGCACAGATGTCCATGCTTTTAAAATGCATATGAACTCGAGTATTAGCTTCGCCCAAATTAATCTCAACTTGAATTTTAGTGGGCGTATTGCTACTGATTCTTCTGCTTCCATTGGCGCCATGGAGGAAACAAACCTTCTCCTCCTACCTCACGATCTATAGGTGGAGCCACCTCTCGCCATTAGGATAGACCAAAATAGAGAGCTAACAAAAGGGGAGAACCAGAGAACAATAGGTGACTAGAGGGAGCTAGAGCTCCTAGAAGACAAGGAACAAGTCAAAAAGTGATGAGAGCTCAGAGTGATGTGATACAGAGTCGCAGGGGGCAAAGGATTCGACCACCCGATGGGTATCTAAAACCATGAAAAGAGACAAAGAGAGGTTGGAGCCATAAAATTATTTATGAATTCATCTTCCTTAAACATAAGGAAACATGTTAAAAACATCTTTTAAGATCGAAAATCTGCCCCCTTACTTACCACCAATTATAACTAGTGATAACTATCACATTCACTAATACCACTAATACCAATGATAACTATCATCAATGATGATTGACATACTCAATTATGGTAAATTTTCCCCTCTATTAATTAATTTTGTGTGTACAAAATGTAATGGATAAACATAATAACATTTCATAAACGTGATCATGCCCATACTAATAAGATAAGACCGTCAAATACACCAAATAATAATATTTGCAATTTGTGTGAACATAAATTGAACAACGATAGAAATATCTAAACGTCGACATATATGGACAAAGAAAAGTTTTATGACCAAATAATAATAATCTTCTGAACAGATTTGGTATTTTCCATTTGGCGTTGTCTCCTGTAGACTACGGCTTTTGGCTTTTCAATGCGTGTCCATAGTGCCGAAGGATCTATATGGCAGTTGACAGAACTCTCATCTTTAAAGTATGAGAGAGACTTCTCCATGACCTGAATGGTTCTCTGGATCTGTCATGACCTGGTCATGGTATTGGCCAGCTAAAGAATGTCCTGGTCATTGAATTGGCCAGCTAAAGAATGGACAGTCATGATAACGCTCCGGACAAGTTATNATGAGAGAGACTTCTCCATGACCTGAATGGTTCTCTGGATCTGTCATGACCTGGTCATGGTATTGGCCAGCTAAAGAATGTCCTGGTCATTGAATTGGCCAGCTAAAGAATGGACAGTCATGATAACGCTCCGGACAAGTTATTTTTATATTGAAAGGACCTTTTTTCAGTTACTAATCGGTATAAATTTCCTGGTAAAGTTTCACCATGAATCATTAGCGTGTTTCGATTCTCAAAATGTGGTGAAAATTTGGATCAATTACCTCTGTTACTCTGACTACGTCACAAAAATGGGAGTCAAAGTACACTGGCATTATTGATTTTGTAGCCGCCGACGATTTTGAAGTTTCCATGAAGTAGGAGCCGTAATAACATTATATATGTTGATTCAATCCACCAAACAAGGCATCCCAGCGAGTCTGTAACTCTTGGGAGACTTTGATTAGGAATTTGTATCATATTCTGCTTCTGTGCTTCTACATATATCACGGAGATAGTTTTGGAAGGATGTCAAAGGTATGCCGGTACCCTTTGCTGTATTCATGCAGAATCTATGGTTTTGAGATTCTGTATGTTATGAATTATTAAATTCATTGATTGATGATGATGGCTTATGTTTTGTGTTTGAAGAAAATCGAGCTGAAAGTAGCGATTGACGACGAGAAAACTAAGAGAAAGGCTCTGCAGACAGTTGCGGGAGTTGAAGGTAAAGTTCATTCACTAAATCAACGCAAGGGTTTTTTTATGGTCAAAAAAATATCTTATCCTTAACTGGGTTTTATGTAGTGATACGTCATGGACGGATATTTGATTGCAGGGGTGGAGTCTGTTACAGTGAATATGAAGGAGAGGAAGATAACTGTGATTGGGGAAGCAGATCCTGTCTATCTCACAATAAAACTGAGGAAATTTGGATTCACAGAGCTGCTGAGCGTGGGTCCTGCTAAAGAAGAGAAAAAAACAGAAGGCGATAAGAAAGATAAGAAGCCGCCTGAGCCTCCAAAAGTTGTGTATGTTCAAGCGCCTTATCCATATACTGTTGTTGGAGACGAGTATAATCCCAATACCTGCAACATCTGTTGATGTATTTTTCAGTACCTCTTCCCCAATATCAGAGAATCTGTGTTCGCTGTGGTTGTAACGTAGTGTCTGTATAGATATGTTTTTGTTCTCACAAGGTCAAAAGGATCGACCTCCCCAGATTAGGGTTTGGGCTCTGGCACAGGAGACGGTGAGTGACACAGATCCTCAACTTTCCTTATGGCCTTGGAAAACAGAGAAGTTGAATAGAGATTTTTCCAGGTTTCTATATCCTATATATTGATAATTTACAGTATTTGGATGAAAGATTGTAAGAAAATGTTTATTATTATTCTGATTGAAAAAAAGTGATTCATGATAACATATAAATTTTAATGCAACATAATTTTATGTTAATGCAAACAATGACATGGTACATAATATTAACACAATAATTAATCTATTATATTATAAATATATTTATTTCTCTCTAGTTCACTGTTATAAAAAAAAAAATCATGTAAGTTTTTCGTATATATTTAAAGAGTGTTGTTTAAAAGTTTTTTAAAAAACTTTGTTTAGACTGGGCCTCAAATTTTAAAAATATTCTCTTTAAAATCTTCATCCCTTCTTTATACATCTATGATTTAAGTTTGACAAGGAAAAAACCATTATCTCGCTTATGATTTAAGTTTCACAAAGAAAAAACTATTATCTAGCTATTATTTTTAATCAAAGATAATATAAACATTACATAACTTCTCTTGCTTCAATTAGACAAGTTATTTAAGCTAATACAATAATTACTAAATTTCAGTATTTAATTAAGATGATATTAATATTCTTTTTCCTATACATTAATAAACAAAACATGACTACCCATCTTCACATAGTTCCAAGACAATCATACTAAAACTAATAAATAAAATATGACTACCGGTCCTCTCACATAATTCCAAGACAATCATACTAAAACAAACTTGAAGATTCATAGAAACAAAGATTTCCAAATCTACCCAACACAACCACACAGAAGAAAAACTGACATAAAAGATCATCTAACACAGAGACAAGGGACAGGATTCATCCTCCCATTAATCCATTCTTCTATTGAAAGAGTTCCTATAAAGATATGAACTGCCTTCTTTGACAAAGAGACAGCATCATAATTATAATGCCTGAGATATGGGACTGTAGATATGAGAAAATAAGATCGCCATCCTATTTTGGCATGTTGGCATGGGGAAATAAGATCCCAACTGTACTGGTTTATGTGTAAAGCTATTTTAGCAGTTAAAATGTGGAAGATGAATTTATTAAAATTGTAGCGATCTGGAATACATTGTATATATATATGGAGATAAAGAGAACACTCCCCAAGGGCGTATGAAGCATTGCTAAAATGATACAAAATTTGGTTGGATTTCACAGACGAACAGCAGATTGAAATGTCAAATTCAGAGTGACCAGAATCGTTTATTGGAAATACTCTGCACTTATACTTATAGTCAATGCGAAGTTTTAGAAAGCCTGAAGTTTTAGAAAGCCTTTGACACGGCAAACATGGTTACAAAGCAATGAACAATTTTGTCTAATAAATAGAAGTTATTAAAGAGTTAAAATAAAAAATAAAATAGTTGTTATAAAACAGTAAAGCTAGGATTTACATCTTAAATAATGCTATAATTTTTTTTATTATTATATGTTTAATTTTTTATTTGAAAAGTGGTAAAAGATGTTTAATTCTAATTTTATTGATGTTCAAATAATAAGGTAAAATTTAGATTAAGAAATTGTAAATTGTAAAATTAGATTTTGAAAGTGGAAAAATTGCTTTTGTTTTCAATTAAAAAAACAAATTTTGATTCCAAAGAGTGTGAATTTTAATTTCAAAAATGTTAATTTTGATTGTGAAATTATGAATTTGTATCCAAAAGTGTGAATTTGGATTCTAAAAGTGTCCATTTCAATTTTGCAATTGTTACATTTTGATTCCAAAAACTTCAATTTTATTGACTCAATACATGTCTCTTTTGCATATGGACAATGTACAAATGGTTTTGTGACTATCTATCTTTTCTACACCTAGCCCATGCTAATTTCTTTTTTAACTATCATCCTTATTAGAGATCCTAACTTCTAGATTCTTTGCCATACTCATTTGTTAACCCTTCTTCTTCCTCTTAAATTAAATTTATTGCATATCCTAGTTTAGTTGTGTGAAACCCCAAGCTTTTGTTCTTTGACTAAAAAATTATGGATTTATATTCTAGAAGTATGAATACATTATAAATTTTATTTTTGTATATTAATGCATAATATGACTATGATATATATTGATAAATATATCCATATTGAAGAGATGTAAAACTATAATTTAAATCAAGTGATGATGATAATCATTGCAATGCAATGTTGTGTTTTTCAAAGTAA